>JASDQU011504834.1:0-11593 GCA_032191745.1 Picea mariana
TAACTAGAAGTCTAACCCCTACTCACTTCACATTCACTACATGACCTAGAGAGGTTTCTCCTTAGAAACTTCCCCTACTTGAGGAATTGGTTTACCCAATAGGGCACTATTACACCCCTCCCATATCTAAATTTGCCAAATTGTATAAGGTCTTTGAGCATATGTTTATTTTGAAAAGGGGGGATTTGATGCACATGTTTGGGTAGTTCATTTATTAGATATGGCTTACATGGCATGATATTGTGACTTTTGGACCCTTGGAGGGCATACTTGCTTGTCTTTGCAGGTCTTTGATAGGTGCCAACTTGATCGTGGAGGCACAAGGTCAATTGGACCTTCACTTAGGGCATGAATCCCATAAGATGGATGATGCACGCCCCTCCTAGGAAAACTTGGATGAGGGATGTTTCCTTTGGAGGCACTTGAGTTTCCCTTGGAGGTGATTCACTAGCCTTCCCAACCCCAATGTTTGCCTTTGGAGGCATCATCTCTTTCTTCTCGGATATGACGTCACACTTGGGAGGCTAGGGTTTTGGTGGTGTTGGTGACTTGATGGTGACTTGACATATGTTGATGGAGGAAGACCCTTGCATTATGAAGATATGGACTTTAGAGACCCAATGTTTCCCTCAAATAGCTCAATGATTTGATCATTATGCCAAAACTTCACCCCTAGAGGGCATGACGCCATCTTTTAGTGTTTGTTTATTTTGTAAAATTGAATTATATCTTGTAAAGGGGAAAATTAGGAGGTACACCTCCCCAATTTGTGTTTTACCCTAACTTAAGTGGACAAATCATTTTACAAGGTCAAGTATAAATAATACCTTGTCACTTTCATTTTGATATAGAATACACTTCAGAATTACATAAGTTTTGGGCTGGAATTTTCACCCTACTCCGGTTTTTCACACTTTCTCTCTCTTGTGCTATTTTGGATGCTAGTTGTTTGTCTCTTGTGGAAGAAGTGCTACACTATCTCTCTTGGATGCTTTTTCTTGCTTTGTGGTGGAAAATACTTGGTAAAGAAGGGTTTAATCTTGCTATGTCTTGAAATTGGTAAGCAAATTTCTGCATATTGTTAGTGTTTCTTATTGTTTCATGGTTATTATTGTTTAAACCCTTTGAGGAGTATAAAGGCATATACCCTCCACTAATTCTATCACATTTGTCTTTGGATAAGATACTAAACAAGGTTTCTAGGAGGAGTAAAAAGGCTTACACCCTCTTAGATTTACCTTGCTAGTTTTGTTTTCCCTGGGGAGTAAAAAGGCTTACACCCTCTTAGATTTACCTTGCTAGTTTTGTTTACCTATGGAGTAAAAAGGCTTACACCCCTAGGGATGTAACACAACTATCCCTTGCAACAAGAGACCCCATAACCCATTTGACAAGACACTAGTCTAATTTGAATTGGAGGATAAAATCATTTGCATTGGAATACGTGAAAAATAAAGATTTTGCAATTGTTCAAGTTGGAATCAATTTTGCATGCTTAAATCTTCTTTGTGCCCTAAGGGAATCTAACTTAGCCAAGTAATTCTTCATGTTGTTACAAATTAATGCTACAACCATTAAGGATGCAAAACACTCTCTCTTTCATCCATTGCTTACTTATCTATTGCTGAAATTTACTTGTTAACCTGAATTATTGTTCTATTGCTCATTGGCTATCTTTTAGACAATTTACTAGTCAATTTTCATGGTTAGATCTTGTTGTTGTAGCATTTTTTTGCTACAAACACTTGGATTTTATAACACATTGTTGATAACACTTAATAAACAACCCTAAAACTCACCAAAGTCTTGCTTCAATAATTGGAAGTTTAACTAGTCATTGCTAGCTTTACTTTCCTCGTCTCTTGCTTGATTTTGGTGGTTAGATTTGCAGGTGACATAAATTGTTTACCAAAGAAAATATATTTCCATACTTCTACAATTTTGGTACAACAAGGTTTCTTGCTTGTTCCCCTTTTGTTTAATGCTTGTATATCAATCATTTGTCTTGTTATGGGTAGGGCTACAATTGTCTCACAGGTATAAAACACTTGGCATTCATTCACCATCAACAAGACTCTTTCTCAAGCCTTTTCCTCGCCTTGAAACTTGACCCATAAGGACTCACTCATCATTATCTCACTTTACGTCTCAATCCCCCTAGGGTCACCAATATTTCTCCCTTGTGGTGACTCATCATCACTAAAGAGAGGGGAGTGTTTATCTAAGGTGATAGTGGGTAGGTACTTCCATGGTTGTCACACTCTTGTGGTTTGGGTCAAGCTTTTCCCAACCTACAATTTGTGTGATAACATTTTGGCGTCGTTGTTAGGGATTATTTTGGATCCTCTTTCGAGCCCTAACAACACTTTGGCAAGTTTTGATTCCAAATCCTTTACCCCCAACTTGCTTGGCAACTCCATTTGTGAGAAGTTCCCTTTCCATTCTTGACATGCCTTCCACAAAGCTCATCTAGGGACTCCACCATCCAAGAACCCACCATCCCTTCCACCCGAAATATTCAAGCCTTCTAAGGTTAAACAAAGAAGGCCTCCTCATAAATCTCCCATTTTCAAAACCTTATTTCAAGGTTTTCTTGCACTCAACATTGAAAACATACCTTATGTTAACTTCAGTGAAGGGAGACTTGCACTCATGTGGGATGAGAAGAAAGGCGAGCCCAAGTATGATCAGAGAAATGATGTCTTATGGCTTGGCCCTTATGTTTTCAAGAAGAAGTCTGAGAAAGGAAAACACTACTTGTATGCCATGGATGGAAGAAAGATTCCATTGTCAGTTGATGGGTGTCTTCTTTGACCCTATGTTCAAGGAACCTGACTTCTTTAGGGCCCCGGGCCCAGGTAAGTAGGTACGTCATTTGATTTCCCTTGCACTTGCATTTGCTTGTTCATGATATTTTAGTTGCATTCTCTTATGTTTGTGTGTCATATTTGATTTTTCATTTTGCTCTACTTGCATTATGGCATAGTTGTTTGGCATCATTTGATTTTATCATATTGTATGTTAGTTAGAATTTTTTTTTAAAAGGCAAATTTTCTTTTAAAAGATTAGTTGAAATTTTGGATTTTGATCATATGGATTTCACAGTTTTTTGTTTTAGTGTTTGTAGGCACAAGTATTTCGAGGAGATGTTGAGGTTCTCATGCACTCTGCGACAAGTACATGTCCCCGAGTAGGAGCCAGATGATATCCCCCATTCCTAGGGATAACTAAGGAGATGATGTCTCTAGGCCCTCAGGATGCAGACTTGGAGTACTGAGAGGCAGCCCAACGTGTTGAGCCCTTCATTCACCATACATCACCATTTGACGATGACAACAACATCCACCATGCTTGACTTGGATCACAGAGGACCATGGGTCTTGCTCCATGATGTAACTAGTCTGGTATTGTGGTAAGTGTGATTCTAATAATTCAAGCATTTGAATATGTTGCAAAGGACTCTTTCTTGATTTTGAAAACATTTGCTTAGAAATTATGCGTTTTTCCCTATTTCACCTTGGTGAGTGTCATGGTTTCCTAGTAAGTGGCCACCCTTTGGAAAAGGGTTGCTACCCAGGGGTCTCCTTGAAGGGTCATTGTATCATTCCCACTCATACATGCCACCTTCCATCACTTCTTCCCCTCTATATCCCAATCTTCTAGGTCTTCAGGCTTATTGACCCAAGAAGGCCATGTACCTCGTTTCATGGGAAGAAGGGGCTAAAGGCCCAGTGGTAAACGTAGTTGGAAAAAGATAAAATCCAAATCATAACCTTCTAGATGCTCACCCAAGAGGTCTTGAGAACAATGAAATGTTTCTCTTAAAAAAATTGGAAGACCTGCAAAAGCAAACTCACATTATATAGATGTCCCGCTTGTTGAGGTGTGTACACGTATGCGATGTCCCCTTATTTTCATGCATATGGCACTGTGTACCTATAGCTTCAAATGATGTTGTGGTACTCTTTTCTTTCCTTGTCTTATAGTACCCAATTGTTTTGGACTTTAATTAATTAATGGCAAATGAATGGGCTTGGAAAAATGTTGCATCGCGGACGAAGGTCAACACACCCTCTACAAAGGCACCCATAAAATGAGATAATACGATCCCTTGTATGTCGTGAAACCCCATACCTAGAAGTCTAACCCCCATCTACTTCACATTCACTACATGACCTAGAGAGGTTTCTCCTTGGAAACTTCCCCTACTTGAGGAATTGATTTACCTAATAGGGCACTATGACACCCCTTCCATATCTAAATTTTGAAAATTGTATAAGGTCTTTGAGCATATGTTTATTTTGAAAAGGGGGGATTTGATATACATGTTTGGGTGTTTCTTTTATTATATATGGCTTACTTGGCATGATATTGTTGCTTGTGGACCCTTGGAGGGTGTACTTGCTTGTCATTACGGGTCTTTGATAGGTGATAGCTTGATCATTGAGGCAAAGAGTCACTTTGACCTTCACTTGGGGCATGAAGCCACATGATGGATGATGCGCCCCCATCCTAGGACAACTTGGATGAGGGATGTTTCCTTTGGAGGCACTTGAGTGTCCCTTGGAGGTGACTCACTAGCCTTCCCAACCCCAACGTTTTCCTTTGGAGGACTCGTCTCTTTCTTATGGGGCATGACGTCACACTTGGGAGGCTAGGGTTTTGGTGGTGTTGGTGACTTGATGATGACTTGGCATATGTTTACGGAGGAAGACCCTTGCACCATGAATACATGGCCTTTGGAGGCCAATGTTTCCCTCAAATAGTTCAACGATTTGCTCATTATGCCAAAGCGTCACCCCTTGAGGCCATGACGTCATCTTTTAGTGCTTGTTTATTTTGTAAAATTGAATTATATTTTGTAAAGGGGAAAATTAGGAGGTTGGCCTCCCCAATTTTTGTTTTACCCTAACTTAAGTGGAAAAATCAGTTTACAAGTTCAAGTATAAATAAGACCTTGTCACTTTCATTTTGACATAGAATACACTTCAAAATTACATAAGTTTTGGGCTGAAATTTTTGCCCTACTTGGGCAATTTGCACTTCTCTCTCTTATGTTATTTTGGATGCTAGTTGCTTGTCTCTTGTAGAAGGCGTGGTGCGATATCTCTCTTGGATGCTTTTTCTTGCTTTGTGATGGAAAATACTTGGTAAAGAAGGGTTTAATATTGCTATGTCTTGAAATTGGTAAGCAAATTTTTGCATATTGTTAGTGTTTCTTATTGTTTCATGGTTATTCTTGTTTAAACCCTTGGAAGAGTATAAAGGCATACACCCTCCACTAAGCCTATCACATTTGTCTTTGGATAAGATACTAAACAAGGTTGGTAGGAGGAGTAAAAAGACTTGCACCCTCCTAGATTTACCTTGCTAGTTTTGTTTGCCCTAGGGAGTAAAAAGGATTACACCCCTAGGGGGGTAACACAACTAGCCCTTGCAACAAGGGACCCCATAACCCATTTGACAAGGCACTAGTCAAATTTGCATTGGAGAAATAAAATCATTTGCATTGGAATATGTGAAAAATAAAGATTTTGCAATTGTTCAAGTTGGAATCAATTTTACATGCTTAAAGCTTCTCTGTGCCCTAAGGGCATCTAGCTTAGCTAAGTAATTCTTCTTTCCATTACAAATTAATGCTACAGCCATTAGGGCTACATAATACTCTCTCTTTCATCCATTGCTTACTTATATACCATTGAAATTTACTTGTGAACCCATATTAATGTTCTACTGCTCATTGGCTATCTCTTATACGGTTTACTTGTCAATTTTCATGGTTAGGTCTTGTTGTTGTAGAATTTTTTTGCTACAACCACTTGGTTGTTATAATGCATTGCTGATAACACTTAATAAACATCCATAAAACTAACCAAAGTCTTGCTTCATTAATTAGAAGTTTAACTAGACTTTGCTAGCTTTATTTTCCTCATCTCTTGCTTGATTTTGGTGGTTAGATTTGTAGATGACATAACTTGTTTACCGCAGAAAATATATTTCCATACTACTGCAATTTTGGGACAGCAAGGTTTCTTGTTTGTTCCGCTTTGGTTTAAGGCTTGTATATCAATCATTTGTCTTGTTTTGGGTTGGGCTAACATTGTCTTGCAGGTATACAATGTTTGGTAATAATTCTATACCAACAAGACTCTTTATCAATCCTTTTCCTCACCTTCAAACTTAATCCATAGGGGACTCACTCATCATGATCTCACTTTCCATCTCAATCCCCATAGGGTCACCGATATTTCCCCCATTGTGGTGACTTGTCATCACCAAAGCATGGGGAGTGTCTATCTAAGGTGACAGTGGGTAGGTACTCCCATGGTTGTCACACTGTTGTGGTTTGGATCGGACTTTTCCCAACCTACAATTTGTGCAATAATAGGGTTTAGCCAAGTGATTGTGTCATGGAGTGTTATCCTCTCCACCCAGGTTGTATTCATGTAACTAACGTGAAAAATCTTCAAGCTTATACAAAATCGGTTTCCCTAGGTATTATCCTCGAAATGAGAAGAAGTGCATAGAGGGTTTTCTTGAGAAACACATTATGTGAAAATAAATAAAAATAACAATAAAATAATGCATGTTCTTACAAAAACTGATGCATGCTATGATAGGAAGAATGTGTTTGTGACTATTAGAATCAAAATTTATTTCAAAGTATAGTTTTCCTATTTTCTAATTCTACAGCATGTGGTCTTTAAAAGATTTATGCAACTCGAGATTTATAAAACTTGGAATTGCATGTAGTATACTATTCCTACCAACTAGTGTACATAGAAATAGTGGGAAGCAATGACTGTTATAATCAAAATTTGATTCTTAGTATATATTTTCCTATTTTCTAATTTCAAAGTATGTGAGCTTTCAAAGATATGGAACCTAGAAATGGAACTAGTAAATTGTTATTCTTAACAAATGATACACATAACAATAGTGGTTTGTTAGGGGAAAAGGGTTATAATGGTAATTTTTTTTGCATAGGATAAAACCAAGGTAAAGCTTAGGTACAAAGGGTAGCTACTAAACAAGACAATCATAAGATAAAATGCACACAAATCATATTCAAACTACAAAAAACATACATGCATCGTTTGTAGACTACTAGATAATAAATTGCAGTTGGATGACACACTACAGGGATGTTGTTGGTTATAGTAACCATTCATAAAACCATGGAGGATGGTGAGCTCCATAGTTTGTGGGTTGTGAAACTTGAAGGAGGGTTAACTAACATCCACATAGGCGATGTTCAATGTGAGGTATCCAATTCTAGTGAGGTTGAGCTTTGAGTCTGGTTGAGTCTTGTTGGGATGCCTACTTCTATTGTAAAGGAAAACCTCATGAGATCCCCACCTCTTCCTTGAAATACCTGGATAGACACTAGTTCAATCATCAACCACAATAGTTGTTGGTAACCCTAAGGCACTCAATTGGATTTGAACCTATGACCTATAACCTCATCGTCGACAACATGCCTTTGGTGGATGGTTTAACCAAGGTTTTGGTCCTCCCCATCATACAAAGGGTAGCTGCTAAACAAGACAATCATAAAATAAAACGCACACAAATCATATTCAAAATACAAAACACATACATGCATAGTTTGTAGACTACTAGATAATAAATTGCAATTGGATGACACACTGTAGGGATGTTGTTGGTTATAGTAACCATTCATAAAACCATGGAGGATGGCGAGCTCCATAGTTTGTGGGTTGCAACTCTTGAAGGATGGTTAACTAACATCCACATAGGTGGTGTTCATTGTGAGGTATCCAATTCTAGTGAGGTTGAGGTTTGAGTCCGGTTGAGTCTTGTTGGGATACCTACTTATATTGTAAAGGAAAACCTCATGAAATCCCCACCTCTTCCTCGAAATACCTGGATAGACACTAGTTCAATCATCAACCACAATAGTTGTTGGTAACCCTAAGGCATTCAATTGGATTTGAACCTATGACCTATGGCCTCCTCATCAACAACATGCCTTTGGTGGATAGTTTAACCAAGGTTTTGGTCCTCCCCATTGTAGACTCAACATGTCCTGATATCACTTGATGTAGCACAAATGTTGTTATCAGAGTTACAAAGCACAACTCAACTCACAAAGTCATTAAACAAGCAACAATTAAAACATAAATAGAGAAACAAGACACCATGTAATTATTTTACTGATACTCATGGTCAATAACTCCCAAGCCTTGATTATATACACAGATCCAACTCTTCAGCTTCTATTTAACTACAATCCCTCTCCACTATTTCAAAACCCAACTTATGAGATCCAAAAGTGTGTTCTTCCTTGTAGGCAACCAATTTATAAAATTGCTAAATAATATCAAGTGATTCAAACTATTGCAATGAATTGCTTGGGTCCTAGACTTATTTGTCTCCAAGGATATTTATCTTCCATGGGATGTGGCAAGGACAGACATCATCTTGACACTTTATCATTTGTCTTCATGTGCTACTAAAGTGTTCATCGAAGCATTCATAAATTATTTGTTATTCGATCTGGTCCATATTACACGATCACCAAGCATTTTCGTATCTAGAATCTTGACTTGCAATATATCATGCTGTCATAGGTACAATGGGAAGAATGATTTCCAAATCTGGACTAGAATATTGTTATTGTTATAGAACCAACGGGGAAATCTAGACTAGAATATTGTTGTTTTTACAAAACTGGTGAAAATAGTTTTTATAACCAATAAGGAGGAGGGATGATTCGCACATGGCTACAAATATGCACACTATGGCATAAAGAGTGTGTGGGTCTTCATTATCCATGGTAATTTTGTGTTCTCCATCATAATATTTTGACATGTAAGTTTTATTGCTTCTTTTGTTGCTGAAGTGCCCCTAATGTTTGTGTTTGTCATGTAGCTAATTTGCATAGTTGAATGCTAATTTTGGCATGGCCTTGAAGAGTCATAATAATATTGGTCTATAATAATTTGAAACATTATTGACTTCCACGGTTTGGAAAATAATTCTTCGAGCATATCCGAAAAACCCCCACCGTGACTTCCTTCTTTCTTTGTGTGTTGATGTTCTTGCTTTGATTTATTCATTCATTGTCTTTTAGTGCTTCACTTAAAACTCTATCATTGTATTATGAAGTTGGTGATAGACAAATAAAGATGTAGATGACCTAATCAAATGATAATAACTTTTGCTCTTAAGACTATCATCGTAAACTAAACTAGGCAAACTTACATGATAGTCGTTCAATCATGAATGCTCTTGCATTAGTGTGTGTATAAAGCCTAGTTTCAAGGCAAAGATCATTTAGAGGTCACATGTTCAAGTCTGATAAATTCCCTTTTGGTGAGGAGTACATGTGGTACTTGTTGATTTTTCATAGCATTAGGTTAAGTATGAAGTTCATTCCAATTTCATCATGTCTTAACTATAAACAAGAATGTTGCAGCAACCAAGATCACATGAAGAAGCACCATGTATAAGAACACAAGATATATCCTGGGAAACCCTTCTCAAACAAGAGAGAAAAACCCAGCCAAATCCTTTGCTATAATATTCAAGAGAAAGACCTTTACCACCAAGAATATCCCAGCACATAAGAGGGTGCACAAAACCCTAAAACTCTAACGCCCAAGAGAGGTGCACAACTTTGACCAAGAAGTGTACTTGCTGAAATTTCCAAAACTCACAAGTGTGTGTGTGTGTCTACAAATGAAAGATTTCCTCTTACTAATATTAGACTTGTCTTATCAACTGAAGTGTCTATTGGCACAATAGGGCCGACTTCACTTAGACATATTAATTGTTTATTATTATAATAATTAATATTAATATCAATATTAATTATCTTTTACAATTTATCTTTAGACACAATAAGATAAGGCCGACCTGTACCCTTTACACAATAACTAGGGTTACAGGTAGGTCTAACTCTTGAACAATATATAGCAAAGGATCTGATACACCCACTAGTGCTCATCCACCAGGGGCCACATCCATAGGGATGCCATGGACCTGATTCACTGCATCACATAGATGAGCTAGGTCCTCACACGTTCTTCTCTACAGATCTTCTTTCCCACGGCCACCAACATGAGGATCATTTGGAGTCTTCTCATCAACTCTGTTGTTGTTCAGAGGAGGCCATCACATCATCTTCATTCTTATTCTCATGATGATGTGCCCAACGCTTTTCGAGATTTCCCACCTTCACCTTGTGCTCAACCATAGGCACGTCCTAACTCAACAGATCACTCTTACATCGGATAATCATATGGAGTTCTTCTCTCTCACGTCATGGAGGAGGCCATATACATTCCTAGCCCCTGTCCCGGGCTGGAACCATGAACCCTATATTAAGGGCTTTCTCTCAGGTTTGTAAGCTGAGAGTAAGACTTCACATAGCTGTTATTTGTAAGTTGAGAGTAAGACTTCACATAGCTTCTATATTCCACATCTCACAGGTTTGTAAGCTGGAGGATGTCTCCTATAGCTACATTCATCAACACTCCCTCTCAACTAGGAAGGCATTCTCCATCAAGCCAAGTCTCATACCGATGTACTTTGAGTTTTGTTTTTGGCCAATGGTCATCCATACTCCCTCTTAACTTGGAAGGAGTTCTTCACCAAGTAAATGTTTGGAGTAGAATTTTGCAGTCTGCTCAGGTGGAGAAGGGTACTGCAAGTGTACAATTTTTCTTTTGCATCATATCTATGACATAAGAAAAATTTATCTCTTTGTGTGACAAACCATGAGGAAACTATGGGTTATGTAAGGAGCTTCATATATGGTTGTCTATCATCTACATAGGATCTACCCCATGGTCAAGTAGATATGTCAGAAGTATGTGAGGTCAAGTAGATATGTCGGAAGTATGTGAAGCCACATTGATTCGCACAATTATTGCTATATATATATACTTTGTCTCTGGTGCACTTAAGGCTACAGAGTTATGTTTCCCGCTGCAATAGGAANAGAAGTATGTGAAGCCACATTGCTTCGCACAATTATTGTTATATATATATATACTCTGTCTCTGGTGCACTTAAGGCTACAGAGTTATGTTTCCTGCTGCAATAGGAAGTCATGGAAGATTTCAAGGTAAAACATCAATAGGATGTGCTCTTCATGTCCACTATACTTTTTTCTCAATCTGAATCTCCATGAATCAAGTCTGGTGTTCAACCGAATATATCAGTGATCCAATCAACTGTGGATTGGTCTCGTCTTGAATCAACATCAATCTTCTTCTTTAAATCCATCATGGTGGATTTGTGTTCTGTCATACTTCTTGTCCCAAGAAGTAGTGTATCATACTCGGATTCTTTATAAAAATCAGAAGTCAATGCTTGCTAGTTTTTAACAACTAGGCTTTCTGAGTAAGTCATCATGATCAGGTTCTTGTCACCAACACTGTATAGGTTTGGATCAACAACACTCTTGCTGAAATCCAAACTCATCAAGAATCTATCTATCTAATATAGATTCCAACTCATGGATGGTTGTACGGATGGAAGTGAATCAGTTCACTGGGTTAACTGTCTCATCATGGACAACTCCTTATGCTTATGAGAAACCTCTTTCTATGGATCTTGTTTT
>JASDQU011504835.1:6815-17874 GCA_032191745.1 Picea mariana
AACTACAACAGATCCTTTGTTGTTCAGGGATCCATAAATCAAAGACAACCTTTTATCATCAAAATCTACAACATATTCAAGCAAGATGAAAAATGATGAATAGAAAAAATAGAAATTAACAATCTGATAGAACAACTCTCATGAATCTTCCATGGCAGAAAACAATTACAAACAGAGTGGACTCAAGCTTATAGATAAGCATACACAAGAAAACTGCCCCTCAAGCTTATAGATAAGCATACACAGGGAAACTGCCCCTCAAGCTCTCTTGAGCCTCTCTCAGATCATGGACTAAACCCTTTTCTCTTGTTAGCATTACCATATATAGAATGTCATTACAAACCCTTGATTCCTTCCCCGAGGGAGTCAAATTTACAAAAAATAGCGGATGTTACATGATTATAGGATCTGAAACAAAAAACAGAATAATATTTAATTTTAGATCCTAATTTTTAGGATTCTGTTTTTGACCAACTAAACATGTGCTAACTGAAGAGAAAATCATGGGATTTGATCGAAGAATCTTCAAACTTCATCATCCAACTCAATTTGGGGTCGTCCTTTCCACATTGGAGCTCCATCAAGTCGAATTTTAGAAATATGTCCAATTTCACAATGCACTTTTGCTGCAAAATATTTGTAGCCAATGTTTTAAACTTTTCTCCCAAATGATGAACTCCGTCGGGCTGATTTTTAGTGAAAAAATTAATGACATTATAATGTTTCTCCAAAAAACATTTGAGTAAAACCCAAATCGTCATTTAGAAGATATGTTGAAAACATAATTTCACAACGTACCGGTTTGTTGCGAAGCCGCTGCTACAGGAAATTTCACATCGTGCCAGAGTTCGCTGCGAAATATCTGTTCTTGACTGTATTGAACTTCAAGCTTTGATTTAGCTATGTACAATTTGTTTGATGGTTTCGGCCTCTGCATTTGATGAACTTAAACAGTACCATAGCTACTCCATAAAAAAAATCAATCTGAATGGATAATTTCAAAACCCAAGCTCCAACATATGTATACATTAGGTTTCTTTTACAAGCCTGTAACTTAAGGGGCATTGAAGAGTATGCCAACATTTTTTGTCTGTGTACCAATGTCACAATTTTATAAGAATAACCCCTTGTGATAGAACTGCTAGATAACTTCAATAACCTTTAATGTCAATTGGGATCAAAGCATAATCTGAATTTGACACCATTTAGAGTTATCCGTGTGAGAGCTTCATGACTCCTTAAGCTGATCAAACACTGAAGAAAACCTCCATAAAATGAAACTCTATGTTAAAAGAAAGACATGGTTAAATACCAAAACTATTGTTTTTAATCAGTGATGCCTTCTTTCCAATTTGAAGTGATTGTGCAGGTGGTATAGGAAGGTAGACATAGTAGACTTGCACTTGTTTTGGAAAACCCTGTAGAGCTTGTTAATCACAAATCTTTCAAAAGGCCAACGCTCTTATTAGTTCTTAATGTAGCCTTTTCTTTTGCTTATAGGTTCAATGGCTGTAGATGGAGGGTAGAACAGTGATGGGAAGCTTAGATAACAACAAAGATTCAATAATATGAAGGAGATTTGGAAGCCTTAGGGTTTAGCTAAGGAACAAGAAATTTCACAAGGACTAGAATTTTGCAACAAGCAGGGTTAGATGATTTAAAAAATGGTAATAACAACGTTTAAAACCTTATTCATAGTTGAATGAATTTTCCATAGGGACATGATTGACTCGCATGCTTAAAACCCATGATTGCTTACTGTTATGGAGATAAGGAAAGTGATTTGACAATTTGGCGCTGTGAAATGCTAGGATCATTTGCAGTGAGCTTTAAACTGATCGGTTTCAAGTCAGAAAGGTACAATTTTGATTTAAACGCCTAAGTAAACCTTCAACATGATTCTTTGACCTAATATTTTTTATGTGCTCACATTGGCTCCATAGGGGATGGACTCCTCCTCGTGAGGCTCCAAGAACACATACCAATGCCTTCTTTTTTGAAAATATGAAACTTGCAGCTATCCATCATGCATTGCAGTCATTCTGGGCTTGCAAACCATGGGATGTTCGTGCTACTTTGAGAGCACCTTTGATCATTTATTGAAAAGTGAAAAAACACTCACACACGCTAACCGAAAACCACTTCTAACCAAATGTTCGAGAAGAAAACTTATTTTCTACACTACCCCGCTCTAACCAACTGACAAATATGCTTAGGTGTAAGCAAACTTCCACAATAACCATTCAAATAACTTTGTTACATAATGATCTTCATCTCTGCAATTGATGAATAAATGAAAACAGAGACATAACAACTGTTAAAAAATAAGATTGTATGGGTCAAAAAAATTCACCTTAGTATTGTTCTTTGAGTCATAAGGTTTATAGGACATAGGTGTTGAGTCTTTAGGTTGTAATCATAAGTTATATTTGGTTTCAGAATGAATAAGGCTATGTATAGCCTTGGTCTAAAATTTGAGCTATGAGATTGTTATCATGACAGGGAAAACGCCTCATGAGTCACACCTTTGGTTTTTTATATCGTTTCCTTGACATGTCATACATCCAAGTTGAGATCAAAGTCTTCTCTTTGTCACTATAAATCCATTCAAGTGTGCAAGCTATATTTGAGTTGGCACTGCGAACTAGTTAAGGAAGAGGGTTGTGGGTGGGATAGGTTGCAAGCACCCTGGTGCAAATTCAAAATTACTAGCATCAAACTCAGGGTCATCAGGTACTCCATGAGATTTTTTGTCTTGTTTGGAGGTCAGGGAGGGTTTGGCTACTTGATTTTCTTTTGGCGCTACGAACTGGTTCAGGCGATACGAAATGTGTTGCGGAAACTCTGTTCTTAGACTATTGAATTGGTATTTTTGACCTGTTGAATTCCAGGAGGATTTCCAGGTGAACCATGATGAATTTTTAAAATCCAAAGGAGGTTATTGTCAAGCATGGACCCAAGAACATTAAACTCTTTCAATTTTCACACAGGTGTCACAGATTGAGAGATTCGAAGGAATCTTTGAGCCCTATTTTTTCAGTTTTCATGATTTCCTGTTTGAGACATGTTTTTGTGGCACATATTACGACCAGCTAGAGATGAATTTAAAGAAACCGAGAGAGGTTTTTCTTTATAACGAGCTTATATATAAAGATCGTTCTCAGATTTTACACATATGTTATAGTTTGAGAATTACAAGTGGAATTTTGAAGAATAATTTTCAAAATTTCGCCTCTTGAAAAGCAGGAAATCAATTAAAATGTGTCATTCTCTGTTTGTAACTGTTTCTGTTTTGGGAAAGGGGTTGGAGTTCGAATTGGTGAGCTGGAAATGACCTATAGTGCTATATATTTCATGGTACAAGAGTAGAGTGGGAGTAGAAAGAGCGAAGGGAGGGGGTAGAGTAATAGGAAATGAACTGTTTTGTTTTTGCAGCTCTGTATACCTCACTGAGGAGCATGTATTTCAATTGATGTTACTAATATTAATATGGAACAGAGTTATTTCATTTTTCTTCTAGTTTCTGGTTATGTGTGAAGGATTCATGTTATTTTTTTTATTTAACAAAAGATTTGACTGTGTGAAAGCATCATCATAAACTTCTTTTAATTCCTGAAGTAGGAGGATCTTTATTTCTGGAATTTTCTTCAAGGATTAGTCAGTTGGACCAGATGTACACCTGCACTATTCTCTTTATAATTCTTCCTCATTCTTCGTTGCAAATTTTATCTTTTTGTTGTTCAGATTTTGATTAGACTTTCTCTGTGGGTACATGGTCTGATGTAGGCATCATTGTTCATTGATGAACAATTGTTATTAGCTCCCTCTCACCTTTCAAAAACACACTTGTTGTTACAACTACCATTACAAACCTATTTGATGGGTACTGGGCTTATCCTCTAGCAGTTTGAGGGTGATTCTCAGTGCTAACATTTTTGGCGCCGTTGCCGGGGACAAAGCTGAAGATCTTCCCTAGGTTATACGACACAGATTACCACCAATTATTGATGGTGAAAAATGATTGGTGACAGGAAATACTGCATTTTTTCACCATGGCGACTCCACACATTTGAAGAACTTGTTGGTGATTCAAATTTGTTATAGAACTCCACTGAAGAACGAGCTCAAACATAAAATGGGAGGAAGACACAGGAATTCCATGTATCAAGATGTTAGTTTCCTTCAAGAGCTCATATTCTTTTTTATCAGTTCCTTCTTGTCCTTTCCTTCATATGTTAGGAGAATCATCCTTTGCTTCATTTATTTTGATGACCATAAACCCACTACTGTATATCCCTCTTTGAAAGAAGAAGATCTGCATTCTTCTTACATAGTTGATGTTAACCCTAGTCCTTTATCTAAAACATATGAAAATAGTTTTTGTATTCAAATCCTTCCTTAACATGATCAACATTGTAACCACGTGAATGATACAACCAATTCACCACCTCCTGTGATCATAGTACCATCTTCTACCACCACTGTTGGAATTTGCAATCAGTCCATTGAACCTCACTTTCAACCCACTGTTGTCCAAACTAGAATCATAGATAGGATGTTTAAACCCTTAAGGCTGCCATCTTATCTTCATCCTCATCCTCTTGAATTCTTCAAGTATCTTCCTCGGTTATCTGGAGAGGATCATGTTACATCTGAGAGGCATTTGGGATCCCTTGAGAACTTTGTTGATCAGTTTGAGATAGTACATGAAGATGTTACCATGAGATTGTTCTCCAAATCCTTGTTTGGAGATGATGCTGTGTGGTTTAAAGGTTTGGTAGCTGATTCTATTGGTTCTTGGATCGAGCTATGCAACATATTTTTAAAGTATTGGGGTGAGAACAAGTCACTGGATCAATACTTCATTGATTTTAATGGTTTGAGGAGAGGGGACGAAGAAGCTATGGCTGTGTTCAACAAAAGGTTTTACAGAGTTTATCATAGCATGCCATTGGAGATTTAACATTCTGAGGTTGCTGCCATGGTGTACTATTTAATGGCTCAACATTCAGAGCTTGTCCTTCTCTTGAGAGAAAGAAAACATTCATCTGTAATAAGGTTGTTTGAAGATGCAGAGGAAATCGAGGAGAATATCTGGGCTTGCAAGTGGATTCAAGATCAAACATACTTTGAAAATCCATATGCACATGAACAACAAGACTGTGAGTATATTTTATATTTGGAGCAACAAGAATGTAAGTATGAATCAGATTTGGGACAACATTTGACAGTTTCTTCAAAGTTTTCATATTTTTCTACGGATCAGGATTTACATCATGGTTATGTTCGTTTTCAAAATGAGTTTGAGCATGTAGTGGTGGATGATTGCATAGATAACTATATGTTTTTAGTTGATCATAGTCAGAATGCTTTAAGTCTTGCTATGCAATTATCATATGATCATGTTTATGAAGAGGAAACTGCCATTCTTGATGATCAAGTTGCTCGTGAAAGCACAGGGAGGTCATATCTTTTTTAGCAAATGGGAATTCATGCAATGGAAATCATCTTTTCTCAATCAAAAATTTTGTGACTATGGTTTTGAGGATCCAATAGCAGCCTTGTTGGAGTCATACTTTCCAGATTCTTTGAAAATTTCAGATTTTATCATTTCACCGACATTCGTGGGTGAGTATGGATTTTTGAGAGAGTTTGTATCTCTTTTGTTATGTTCTTGTTCTTATTCATTAATCAATAGCAGAGAGGAGATCAATTCAATCTTAAAATTACTTGAATGGTTGTTATTGAAGTATGCCTTTATTAGATCAAATTGGAGATCTGGTTAGAGGTAGGGTAGTGTAGGAAATAAGCTCGCTTCTCGAGCGTTTGCTTTCCTTCAATTTGCAACAGGTTTATCAATCAGTTTGCTTAAATAAGTGGCAGATTTTTGCAGTGTTTCAGAGGTTAGTTGCATACATAACTCCATAGCCCAATGGATAAGGAAACTGGAACTGCATGTTCTTGGCAGCTCACAGGGAGCATGCCATCCCCTGTGGAGCTAGATGTTAACACATAAGATTGTATGGGTAAAAAAATTCACCTTAGTGTTGTTCTTTGAGTCATAATGTTTATAAGACATAGGTGTTGAGTCTTTAGGTTGTAATCATAAGTTAGATTTGGTTTCARAATGAATAAGGCTATATATAGCCTTGGTCTAAAATTTGAGCTATGAGATTGTTATCATGACAAGAAAAAATCCTCATGAGTCATTCCTTTGGTTTTTTATATCATTTCCTTGACATGTCATACATCCAGGTTGTACTCAAAGTCTCCCCTTTCTCATTGTAAATCCATTCAAGTGTGCAAGCTATATTTGAGTTGGTGCTGCGAACTAGTTAAGGAAGAGGGTTGTGGGTTGGATAGGTTGCAAGCATCCTAGTGCAAATTCAAAATTACCAGTATCAAACTGAGGGTCATAAGGTATCCATGAGCTTTTTTGTCTTGTTTGGAGGTAAGGAAGAGTTTTCTACTTGATTTTCCTTTGGTGCTACAAACTGGCTCAGGAACTGCGAATTTAGACAGATGCTACGAAATGCACTAGAGAATGTGCTGTGAAAACTATGTTCTAAGATTGTTGAACTGGTATTTTTGAACAGTTGACTTCCAGGAGGATTTTCGGGTGACCCAGGATGAATTTTCAAAATCCAAATTAAGTTATTGTCAAGCACGAAACCAAGTATATTAACCTCTTTCATTTTTCACACAGGTGTCATGGATTGAGAGATTCGAAGGAATCTTTGAGCCCTATTTTTTCAGTTTTCATGATTTCCTGTTTGAGACATGTTTTTGCGACACGTATTCTGGTTAGCTGGAGATGAATTTCAAGAAAACGAGAGAGATTTTTCTTTAGAACAAGCTTATATACGAAAACTATTCTTAGATTTTACACATATTTTATAGTTTGAGAATTACAAGTGGCATTCTGAACCTTGGTTTTCAGAATTTCGCTTCCTGAAAAGTAGGAAATCAGTGAAAACATGTCATTCTATGTTTGTAACTGTTTCTATTTTGGGAAAGGGGTTCGAGTTTGAATTGGTGATATGGAAAGGACCTATAGTGCTATATATTTCATGTTACAAGAGTAGAGTGGGAGTAGAAAGAGCTAAGGGAGGGGGAAGCGTAATAGGAAATGAACTATTTTGTTTTTGTAGCTCTCTATACCTCACTGGAGAGCATGTATTTCAATTGATGTTGCTAATACTAATATTGAACATAGTTATTTCCTTTTTCTTCTAGTTTCTGGTTATGTGTGAAGGATTCATGCTATTGTTTTTATGTAACAAAGGATTTGACTATGTGAAAGCATCATCATAAACTTATTTTATTTCCTGAAGTAGGAGGATCTTTATTTCTGGAATTTTCTTCAGGGATTAGTCAGTTGGATCAGATGTACACCTGCACTATTCTCTTTATGTTTCTTCCTCATTCATCTTTGCAAATTTTATCTTGTTGTTGTTCAGATTTGGATTAGACTTTCACTGTGGGAACATGGTCTGATGTAGGAATCATTGTTCATTGATGAAGAGTTGTTATTATCTCCCTCTCACCTTTCAAAAACACACTTGTTGTTACAACTACCATTACAAACCTATTTGATGGGTACTGGTCTTATCCTCCAACAATCTGAGGGTGACTCTCAGTGCTAACATTTTTGGCGCCGTTTCCAGGGACGAAGTTGAAGATATTTCCTGGGTTGTATGACACAGATTACCACCAATTCTTGATGGTGAGAAATAATTGGTGACAGAAAGACTGCATTTTTTTACCATGACGAGTCCACACATTTGAAGAACTTGTTGGTGATTCAAATCAGTTACAGAACTCCATTGAGGAATGAGGTGAAACAAAAAATGGGAGGAAGACACAGGAAGTCCAGGTATCAAAATGTTAGTTTCCTTCAAGATCTCATATTCTTTTTTATCAGTTCCTTCTTGTCCTTTCCTTCATATGTCAGGAGAATCATCCTTTGCTTCATTTATTCCGATGACCATAAACCCACTTCTATCTATCCATCTTTGAAAGAAGAAGATATGCATTCTTCTTACATAGTTGATGTTAACCCTAGTCCTTCATCTGAAACATATGAAAACACTTTTTATATTCAAATCCTTCCTGAACATGATCAACCTTGTAACCATGTGAATGATTCAACCGATCCACCACCCCTCTGATCATAGTACCATCTTCTACCACCACTGCTGGAATTTGCATTCAGTACACTGAGCCTCACTTTCAGGTCACTGCTGTCCAAACTAGAATCAAAGATAATATGTTTAAACCCTTAAGGCTTCCATCTCATCTTCATCCTTATCCTCTTGAATTATTCAAGTATCTTCCCCGATTTTCTGGAGAGGATCATGTTACAGCTGAGAGGCATTTGGGAGCCTTTGAGAACTTTGTTGATCAATTTGAGATGGTACATGAAGATGTTACCATGAGATTGTTTTCCAAATCCTTGTTTGGAGATGTTGCTGTGTGGTTTAAAGGTTTGGTAGCTGATTCTATTGGTTCTTGGATCGAGCTATGCAACATCTTTTTATAGTATTGGGGTGAGAATAAGTCCCTGGATCAGTACCTCACTGATTTTAATGCTTTGAGGAGAGGGGAAGAAGAAGCTATGGTTGTCTTCAACAAAAGGTTTTACAGAGTTTATCATAGCATGCCATTGGAGATCCGACCTTTCGAGGCTACTGCCATGGTGTACTATTTAATGGCTCAACATTCAAAGCTTGTCCTTCTCCTGAGAGAAAGAAAGTATTCAGATTTAAGAAGGTTGTTTGAAGATGTAGAGGAAGTTGAGGAGAATATTTGGGCTTGCAAGTGGATTCAAGATCAAACCTACGTTGAAAATTTGCATGCACATGAACAATAAGAATGTGAGTATATTTCAGATTTGGAGCAACAAGAATGTAAGTATGAATCATATTTGGGACAACATTTGACAGTTTCTTCAAAATTTTCGTATTTTTCATGGATCAAGATGTACATCATGCTTATGTTTTTTTTCAAAATCAATTTGAGCATGTAGTGGTGGATGATTGCATAGATAACTATATGTTTTTAGTTGATCATAGTTAGAATGCTTTAAGTCCTGCTATGGAATTATCATATGATCATGTTTATGAAGAGGAAAATGCCATTCTTGATGATCAAGAGCTGCTGGTGAAAGCACATGGAGGTCATCTCTTTCTTAGCAAAGGGGAATTTATGCAATGGAAATCATGTTTTCTCAATCAACAGTTTTGTGACTATGGTTTTGAGAATCCAATAGCAACCCTTTTGAAGTCATACTTTTCAGATTCTCTGAAAATTTTAGATTTTATCATTTCACTGACATTCGTGGGTGAGTATGGATTTCTGAAAGAGTCTATATTGCTGATGTTATGTTCTTGTTATTATTCATTAATCAGTAGCAGACACAAGATCATTTCAATCTTAAAATAACTTGAATGGTTTTTGTGGAAGTTTGCCTTTACCTTATCAAATTGGAGATCTGGTTAGAGGTAGGGTAGTGTAGGAAATAAACTCACTTCTCGAGCATTTGATTTGCTTTAGTTTGCAGCTGGATTATCAGTTAGTTTTCTTAAATAAGTGGCATATTTTCGAAGTGTTTCAGAGGTTAGTTGCACAAATGACTCCATAGCCCAATGGATAAGGCAACTGGAACTGCATGTTCTTGGCAACTCGCAGGGAGCATGCCATCCCCTGTGGAGCCAGATGTTAACACATAAGATTGTATGGGTAAAAAAAATTCACCTTAGTGTTGTTTTTTGAGTCATAATGTTTAAAAGACATAGGTGTTGAGTCTTTGGGTTGTAATCATGAGATAAATTTGGTTTCAGAATGAATAAGGCTATGTATAGCCTTGGTCTAAATTTTGAGCTATGAGATTGTTATCATGACAGGAAAAAATCCTCATGAGTCATACCTTTGGTTTTTTATATCATTTCCTTGACATGTCATACATCTAGGTTGTACTCAAAGTCTCCCATTTCTCACTGTAAATCCATTCAAGTGTGCAATCTATATTTGGGTTGGCACTGCGAACTAGTTAAGGAAGAGAGTTGTGGGTTGGATAGGTTGCAAGCATGCTGGTGCAAATTCAAAATTACCAACATCAAACTGAGGGTCATCAAGTATCCATGAGCTTTTTTGTCTTGTTTGGAGGTCACAAAGAGTTTGCTACTTGATTTTCCTTTGATTCTACGAACTCGCTCAGGAACTGCAAATTTAGACAGACGCTACGAAATGCACTACAGAATGTGCTGCGAAAACTATGTTCTAAGACTGTTGAATTGGTATTTTTGACTAGTTGACTTCCAGGAGGATTTGAGAGTGACCCAGGATGAATTTTCAAAATCCAAATTAGGTTATTGTCAAGCACGGACCCAAGTATATTAAACTCTTTGATTTTTCACACAGGTGTCATGGATTGAGAGATTCGAAGGAATCTTTGAGCCCTATTTTCTCAGTTTTCATGATTTCTTGTTTGAGACATGTTTTTGCAACACGTATTCCGGCCAGCTGGAGATGAATTTCAAGAAACCGAGAGAGATTTTTCTTTAGAATGAGCTTATATACGGAAAAAGTTCTCAGATTTTACACATATGTTATAGTTTGAGAATTACAAGTGGCATTTTTAAGTCTAGTTTTCAGAATTTCGCCTCCTGAAAACCAGGAAATCAGTTAAAATGTGTCATTCTATGTTTGTACTTGTTTCTATTTTGGGAAAGGGGTTGGAGTTCGAATTGGTGAGGATGGAAAGGACCTATAGTGCTATATATTTCTGGTACAAGAGTAGAGTGGGAGTAGAAAGAGCTAAGGGAGGGGGCAACGTAATAGGAAAGGAACTATTTTGTTTTTGCAACTCTCTATACCTCACTAAAGAGCATGTATTTCAATTGATGTTGCTAATAGTAATCTGGAACATAGTTATTTCCTTTTTCTTCTAGTTTCTGGTTATGTGTGAAGGATTCATGCTATTGTTTTTATGCAACAAAGGATTTGACTGTGTGAAAGCATCATCATAAACTTATTTTATTTCCTGAAGTAGGAGGAT
>JASDQU011504837.1:0-15116 GCA_032191745.1 Picea mariana
CAATGACAACTCATTGATCCATCTTCATCTATGCATTCTCATCAAGGACAATACGTATTAGATTACATCAATCATCAATCAATCAATCCTTTGACATCAATAAATCACTTGACATCAATCAATGACATCAATCAATCAAACCATTGGCATCAATGACAACATGATCCAACATGATAAAGTATTGGAGAACTTTCTATTCATGGAAAGTGGTTAACCCTAAAATAAGGAAAAGAGGATAAGTGACCTAGAAATGGATTAAGTAACCTAAAAATGGGTTAAGTGACCTAGAAGATGAAAGTATAAATAAGAGGCTAGGATTTCTTGTAAAATGCACATTTTGATGAGAATCCTTTGTGGATCAATGGAGAGATTATGGTGAATATCTTGTGGAGTATTGATGGAGAGTTTCTTGTGAGAGAATCTTATTGGTGTGGATCTTTTGAGCATGATTGAAGATTTATTTTGAGCATCAAAGTTTCGGCAATGTCGGAGATCTTGATGGAAAAAGTCTCGGATTCACATAAAACCCTATTTTATGATTCCCACGTGGGTTGTCTGTGTATAGGGTGCGTGTACACACGGGCTGACTATGTACAGGGAGCATGGACTGAATAACCTCATGGAGATTTGTGTTTGAGCTAGTGCAAAGCTCTTGGATGATGAGGCAGGTTCTAGATCTACATTCCATGGCCTCAGATCTATCACTAAGACACTGGTATGCTTACATTATTATCTTGATAGATGTTATTGTTCGATATGTTGTGAATGCTTAGGGCATTCTTGGTATGGCTTCTATGATGTGGCTCAATTTGGTTGATTTGATGGATGGAGTGAGCAGACCTCTTGTGATTCTGTAGTGACATGATTGCTATGGTACACTAGTTGTTTATACATGATTGAGATAGCATTCATATTGATTTGTTGTGGAGAATGAGCAAGCTATTGGAGAGCTTGGATGTGTTGTGACTAGTTGTGGGTCAGTTTGGACAGTGGAAGACAGAAGAGAAAGTTATTGCAGGTTGTAGAGGATCAGAGCATGTGAAGAAAATAAAAACACTAAATGCTCAAGAGCATGCGATTATTACATTATATACTGGCCACGTTCACACATGGATTGTAGTGAGCCAAAGCATGTGCACACGCAGGCTGCACTATTGACAGGTCGCGTACCTGTTGACAGATTGATATCTGTTGAGGATTGTTGCCTCATCTCAGTTGGTGTTGAGAATGTAAGTTGAGTCTTGCATATAGAGTTGGTGCTCTTATAGAGTTGTACTCTATTCATTTGTTGTTGATAAACCCAAGGATTGTAGTCTATAATAAAAAGAAAACTGTACATACATCTTGTGTTCTTTGTGTCCATTATGATGATGAATTGTTGATGATATATTGCTGATATATGTTGTTGATATNGTTGAGAATGTAAGTTGAGTCTTGCATATAGAGTTGGTGCTCTTATAGAGTTGTACTCTATTCATTTGTTGTTGATAAACCCAAGGATTGTAGTCTATAATAAAAAGAAAATTGTACATACATCTTGTGTTCTTTGTGTCCATTATGATGATGAATTGTTGATGATATATTGCTGATATATGTTGTTGATATGTGCCTACATATAACTGGTTATAAATGAAAGCAATCGGTAATGAATAAATGTTGGATGCTAATTGATAAGTTTTGTGCAAGAGGGAAGTTTTGGGAAAAAGAGCCCCACACCCATTCACCCCCCCTCTAAGTGTGGTAGGTGTGTCCAACAAGTGTAATTAGCGAAAAATGGTAGAATGATAGGGGACCAATATACGAATATTGTTCAACAATTAACCAAACAATTAACTGTGTATAAAAATATCAATAATATCAGTCAGCAACCCTTGCTATGTTATCTTTCTTTCTCTTCCACACAGAATTTTTATTTTAAAATTTATATCATTGACCATGGATGCAATATGTGAAATCGAGATCATGGAGGGAATGTAATTAGATAAAAATGGTAGAATGATAGGGAAAATTTACGGATAGTGTTCAAGTGAAAATAAATCAATCATGCTACCTCTGATGCAATCAAAATTTATCTATGTCCAGAATTTCGAAGTTTAAACAATATTATGTTTCCAAAACAATAATCCAAACTCATGCTTCCTTTAACAAAATTGCTCACTGGCCTTCGAATTATTTTACACAATAAACTATTCGATATGCCCAAAATGTTTTAACCATAGTAACCATTATAACCACTTTTTCATTATATAACAGAAATGACGAACATCATCATAATCGCTACATGAATACAACAATAGTCTTTGATCCATGATTCATAACATCAACTCCAGTAATAATCCTTTAAATCCAACAGGTTCATGCACAGTGCTCCCAAACAAACTCATATACATCATTAATCTAACCATTGTTCAATGTAACTTCTTCTAATTTTATTCTGGGCATTATTACTTGATTCGAGACTCAAACATTTCGAACAAAGGTGATTTTTTTCTTTAACAATAAACATAATGATTGAACCAATAAAAATAAAAGTTGTTATCAGGAATACAAGATTCAACAACTATAACTTTCAATGAATATGTGAGGACAAAATCCTTTCCACAATTGACAAGCAAGGAACCAAGTAAACTTGTTCCCAAGTAACTGAGCAAAAAAAATGATCTCATCAACTCAAACTGGAGTAAGCAACACTTTCACTGTAAAGTGTAGGGTTCTAGATATGTCAATGACAATAAGGGTAGAGACAACGAGGCAATTTAAACAGAGGGTTTGGTAGTTGAATAGCACAGACAATTCATTCCATAGGTTACTTATGATAATCGATCACGGATAACAATAACTCACAACACTTCTATCGATTGCATGAGATTTGTATAACAAACTATAACTTCCAAAGAACAAGTGAAACCAACACATCCTTAAACATAACATAACGAGTGACCAAATAAAAACCTATGCCCAACCAAAATAGCACGAATAATGATCTCACCAAAATATGGGTAAGAAATGTTCTTGGATCTGTATAATGTTCACTGCACAACAATCATAGTGAGGTCATAAGAAAGTAGGCTAACAACTGACGGTTTTTCCAGGACAAGACACAGAAGGGTTTAGTCATTTTTCACTAAAACATCCACAGGATTGAAATATGGTGCGGGTATACTAACCACAGAGACCAATGACATCAATCTATAGGTGGAGTATTCACAAAACCGAGAGGTAAGACTGAATGAGATAACCCATTTTAAAAGGGATTCCAAACCCACTATAAAAAAACATAGGAAAGGTAGGATCTACCACAAATTTTACCTATCAATTATCTGCAAAAAATTACACACAACAAGGACACCATGACCATTTTTTAATGCCAACAGTCTCAGAACAAACATCACAGGAAACCAAAGATGCAAACATAAATACACAGTTCCAAAAACATCACAACATATTGAGAATTACAAAGACCACGAGCAACCAGTGACAACATTTGATTTAAGGGAAGAGAAAACATCATGGATGGAAAAGTAAGAAAACCCCATACCTATAAATATTGCACTAGGATAAAAACCAAGGTTGTATACTTCCTCCATGACCAGGCAAGGTGGAGAAGAAACAACTAACAAAGAAAAAATGCAAGAATGACTAGGGTGGCGGGATCAAGGGGAGTTTGAGTGACATGCATTTCTTGCACGTCACTTCTTCCTTCAGATCCTCATTCATATCTTAGTACGAGCCAAGTGCATTTTCCATCTCATGTCCCATTACCATTTATATTTGACAATACTAACTGAATAATCCAAAGTTTTCATATGTCCAAATTCAAAAATGCACCAACCCTTGCCCCCATTTTATTAACAATTTTTTATTTGCTTAGGGATGCCACTAACATTTCCATCAAAACAATGCACACCAAAATTGTAGCAAAGGTTTGGGTGGCCACCCATACACCACATAATCCATGTAAAATCAAATTCAAACTGGAGTATTATTCATTCACCTATAAAAGCAACATATCATATTTTGCAAGAGATAATCAAGGCCACATTTTTCATTATTTTAACTATCTTGCCTAGAATTTCTTATCATAAGAATTTCAACCATGATATGGAATGAATAATATATAGAATTGGTGTCGCAACCAACACATAAGAAAACAAAATATAAGTGTCACTTCTCTATCGTAGTTCCATAAGTCACAAAAGGGGTCCCACCTACTAGTGTATTATTAATATAATTAAGTAATAAGGCTTGGAAATCATTTTTGAGCATGGTACCCAATGTTGCGCTTTTAAGCATCAATAGAGTGAATGATCTTCTTTGTTGCATAGTTCTTCTGAGTTCCTGCCTTGGAGTATTTGATATTCTCTTCTGTGGATCCCTTCATTATGGTTGAATATTCTTTTCTTCCTGAATGTGGTAGGTCTTGTTGAATATTTATCTTCATTCTTCTTTGATTCTTGTTGACCATGATTTCTTCCTTTGAGTACTTATGCATAAATCTTACTCTTTTCTTCATTCTTATTTTCTGGAAACCTGGAATTCTTCTCTTCATTCTCTAGTGTTGATGTTGATGTTTTTGTCTCTTCAAATTTCTTGCTAAGCTTGATGATTTTACTTCTCAATGTGACAAATGTTTCTTCAATCTTCTCAAACTCTTCTTCTTTATTCATCATTTTAATCTTCATGACTTATGTTTGCATTGCTTCAATTTGGATATTCAAGGATATGATTTCCATTTCAAGTCTTCTTTCTTCTTGATCAAATTCTGCTTCAAGTTGATTTAATTCTTCAGTTATTTTCTTAAGATGGCCGGTCAAAATATTCTATCTATTTTCTTCTTCCTTTCTTTCAGTTTCCAAATACTGCTTATATTTTATTGCTTCCTTATTTAATGCTTCTATTTTTCCTTCCAAACAATGCTTCTCTTCCATGTGATTTTTGTATGTTTCTTCAATATTTATGACTTCTTATAGATGATATTTTAGTTTCATGATGACCTGCTGGGCGTCTTCGAAACATTCTTGAGATATATTCTTAGCTAATTGTTGCTCAAGTGATTGGTTCTTCTTCCTTTATTTGGTTAGTTCATCCAAAGCATTGATTAATTTTGCTTTAAGATCCTTTTCCTTTTCAATCTCAGGACTGTCTTCTCTTTCATTGGGTTGTTATGTCTCATCACTTTCAATTCAATTTCCATATGTACGTGCTTTTCACAATTAAAGAAAAATAACTCACTTTTGTTGATTGCAAACTCTTCTTCTTGTGAATCTGTCTGACACGATGAGGATTTTACCTCTTGTTATGTACATGTATATGTTTTAGTAATCTTTGACTCTATGATGGGAGAAGAATATATATTATGTAGCTTATCCCAAATTTATTTAACTGGTGAAATGTTTTCCATTTTTTCGTTTACTGAATAAGGTAATCCTTCCATTATGAAATCCATTGTTATTTTTTTGTTCTTCTTGAATTCCTTCTTGGCTTCATTCTTTGGTTTATTTGAACCATTATATCCTATAAAAAGTGAATATCAAATATCATATCCATGTTCCTGCAAAAACAATTTTGTTCTTCTGCTCCACATCTCAAGCACTAGACCACTCTGAGCATCAAACATTGGTACTCCATTCTCACTGTATTCCATGAAATCCTTCATGATATCCATCTAGTGGTTAAATTGTTTCCTTGAAGGAACATGCTCTGATACCAATTTTTGGAATACTGAGAGGGGGGTGAATCAGTATGAGCACTTTATACCACTTTTAACCACAATATATATTATTTCACTTTATCAACAATGTTCAACAATATATCATCAATGGATCATCTATGAGTGCATCCAATATATATATATATATATATATATATATATATATATTATAATCATGTAAACATAAGCAACATCACATCAAAATCATATCAAGAACATAGTACACCAATATTTACATGGAAACCCAAATGGGAAAAAAACCACAAAATGCTTTCTTATATATATCAAGAATTCATCCATAGGAAGAACCAACTTCCAAATTCTCCAACTGCAACTAGAAGAAGTCTCCAACCCCCTATTATGATGCTCTAACTTGAAGGAAGATACAACTCCCTGAATTATCTGGCTCCAACCAGAAGAAGCCTACTACCCTTTGGGTTCTCCGACTCCAACTGGAAGGTGGCTACAACCACCTAGTTCTTAGGATCCAACCTGAAGGAAGCTCTAACTTCCTGATTCTCCAGCTCCAACTAGAAGGAGGATACAACCCCCTTTTTTTGCCCCATCCTGCCACCCTGAAGTATAAGTGTAGACCAATTATCATTACCACAATCACTGACACTGTCACTATCATTGTCACTATCAACTTGTCACTGTATCCAACCTATCATTGTCACCAATCACTGTCACAACAACTTGTCCAACCAATCACTATCTCATCCATGAAACCAAATCCACTCACATCTACCTAAAACTCATGCCAATATCACCAAGAGAATATCTCAAAAAATATTCTCAACATCACCAACACATGCCTCTACCAAGCATGTACTAAGATCACCAAAATACCATCATAATATATGTGTCTCAACCATGTAACAAACCATCAACCTGTACCATAGCAAGAATCAACCATGTATTGCAACCTGTACCACAAAAAGTGCATCAACCATGCACCAACACCTGTACCAAATCGTGAATCAACCATGCACCAACACCTGCACCAAACCATGCATTAATCATGAACCTCAACCTATACCAAACCGTGCATCAATCATGCACCTCAACCTATACCATAGGCCTCAACCATCAACCATGTATACCAAGTACCGATCATGTACCATACCATGTATCAACCATGTACATCAACACATGTACCATACAATGTACCATATATCATATACCATATAGTAACAAGTGTCTCAACCATATATCATATCACTCTCAATCATGCCATGTACCATAAGATAAGCCTCATGTATATTTCAATATCACAAATATGTACCTTTAAAAATGAACCATGGAAACCATATACCAAGTACCAAAAAAGTGTCTCAAACATGTAACAATATAACCTCAACCATGCACCATCAAGGGCCTCCAAGACATGCCTTAAGCATGTTCCATATCATCCAAGATATAAGCCCGAAAAAAATGCATAAATGGCATGCCTTTACTCATGAAGACCTAAAGCATACCATCTCATACTTCTATGTACCATCAAACCTTGTTGCAACTCAATCATACCTTCTTTTTCAAACATTTCCTTAGATACATGATCTGTCCTCTAGTAGCCTGCGTATGTACATGACCTATCATCTTACAGTATGCATATGTATGTGATATATACTCTTGCAGCCTATGTACAACCTCATAAAATTGGGGTTCCTAGTTTTCTACAACTCCAAGACTTTTGGCCCTTCACACCTTCACTTTCTTAGAGAAATTTTGCCACTTCAACCTCAGATTCACTAATAGATTTACCAAAATATAGAATAGAACACTCATAAGATAGATATTCAATGTAAGTGTGTGTGTATAAATGAGATACTCTTGAGGTGTATTTATACTTATGCCAGGTAACCTCTTTCCTTATTTTATGGGTTTCTTGTTATAACCACTTTACCCTTTCACCAAGACTTGTAACCAACTATGGGCTTCTTGACAACTCTTAGGGCCTTCCAACTTCACAAGGCCATATCTCCCTAAATGTGAGGAACCACGAGCATTCCACATATCACCATAAAAGACATGATGTGTACTATCCATCTATGATAGTATTACCTGCAATTACACCTCTAGGGATACATGTAGACTACATCAAATGTACCCAACTAACTCACCATCAATCTCAATCATACAAATGTCAATAAACTATACAAAATATCTATACCTCTCCAAGGGTTGACATCAATCTCCAAGATCAGTCTCCAAGGGTTGAAATCAGTGAAAAACAATTGTCCAACACAATTTCCTAATTCATGGTTTGTACCCAATGTTCCTCTTTTATTGATTATTCAAAGTAAATTGGATGACATGATAGTAAGGAAAAATGATCTTGTTGATCAATCTCATTGTTATTCTCATAAATTTCCCTTATGCTTCTTGTTCTATTATTTTCTACAGAAGTGGATGATTCATTATTGGAAGAAGAACCATTTCTAGAGTGTTCTTTTTGTCTTTGTACCTGTAATCTTGTAAGTCTTGTTCGATGTGCTTGTTGTTCTAAATTTTTAGTTTTCTCATCAATCTGTTGCATTGGATTTTGACTATCCAAACTTACATTTTCTTTCTCGTTCCATGATTTTTTCTCTAAGAAATTGACATCCTTTCTCACCAGAAATTTCTTGGTGACTGGATTATATAATCTATAGGTTTTTTATTTTTCAATGTATCCTATAAAGATGCATTTTTCACTCATGTTGTCAAGTTTCCTTCTCATATCTTCAGAGATATGTGCAAAAGAAACGCAACAAAAAATTATGAAGTGAGAAACATTTAACTGTGTGACACTCCATGCCTCTTGAGGTACTTTAACTTTGACACTTGTTGGAGATTTGTTCAGGATGTAAACTAAATAGGCAATAGCTTCAGCCCAATAGTCATTGGACAAATTATTTTCTCTAAGCATACTCCTGGCCATGTTCATGATGGTTTGATTTTTCCTTTCATCCACTCCATTCTGTTATGGAGTATATCTAGTTGTAGTTTTCATTATAATTCCATGTTTTTTACAGAAGTATGAAAACTCCTTAAAGTTATATTCTCCTCCTCCATCTGACCTGAGCACTTTCACAAATTTCCCACTCTGTTTTTATGCTTCGGCCTTGAATTATTTGAACTTTGAAAAGGTTTCAAAATTACTTTTAAGAAAGTAAATCCAATTTTTCCTACTGAAATCATCAATAAAGTTTGGAAAATAAAAACTTCCACCAATGTATTGGGTTTGCATCAGTCCACATAGATCTGTGTGAACCAATTCTAAATGTTCTTTTTCTATATGGGAGGATGACATTGGAAAGTTGTCTCTCTTTTGCTTTCCAAGTATACAACTTTCACAAGTACTGTCTTGTTCATTCAAAATAGGGAGACCTTTGACCATTGATTTTTTTTGGAGAATACTGAGACTCCTAAGAGGGAGATGACCAAACCCAGAAAGACATAATATAGCCTCATCTCATGATTTTAATACATTTTGGGCATATGACTGGTCTTAGTCCCTAAAGTTGCCCCTGACTTGTAAGGGGTAAGCTAGGGCACCTCAGTTATTACAATGGTTTATATTTATAGGTTTTTTTGGTTTAAAGGTTGGTTTATGGGTTGAGTAGTGGATTAAATTGGATAACATAATATTCTGGTTACAAAATTAGGTTTACACAATACCCACTTAGTCAATGGCATTCACTCTAATCATCTAGATAAAAATATAAAATCATAATAAATAAAAAGATCCAAGTTCAAAATATGTTCACTTAAACAAAAGACTCTTGATCCCAAATATCATTTACAAACAAGATGAAATCATTTAAATACAAATCCCATAACATGTGAGTAAAAAACAAAATCTTTGACTGAATTCAACATGAACATGATAAATCACGTGCTTTGCAAAGGATTTAAATGCATTTAATTAAGATAGAATAAATAATGCAAGAATAAGAAAGCATAACCATCAAAATGTTATTTCCATTGAGTGGAAAATGTAGTGAATTCAAGGCATACAATCCAATTCAAATGTACCTTAAGCACCACCAAACTCCAACCCTTAATTATGTCATCTAAGTCCCTTTTTATACACAGAGTTGGTTTACATTAGATCCTAAATTTTAGTTACAGTTTTGATTGAGACATGATATCTCGCTAAAAAATAGTGATTACATTCCATTTCATTCATTGTTTTTCAACAAAAATCTAGATCTTAGGAAGCCTTTCTTGAACCTAGGACCAGATCATAACTCCAGAGATATCCTTGTCATGCCAAATAGGATCTGTAGAAACTATTCTAAAGTAGATGAACTGGAGAATTTAATCTTCAAGTTTATTCTATATCGAGGTTGGACAAGTTGTTGTAGATTGACTCTGACTATTCATTCTTCAATGGTTGATTTTTTCAAATTAATTTGCATTGGTGATGACTGGGCGGGTGAAAATAATATTATGGAAAATCATGTTCCAATCAGACAAATATTTCTCCCAAACCATTGATAAATCTTGAAGAATGCCCAAAATTAAGGTAAATGGACCCATTCTGAAAGTGGGTTCTTAATGGTTTTGGAAGATTTTCTACGGTTTGCTCGGAAATGGAGCCTAGATTTCTTTTCCTGGAGCAATGATAGGAACTGATAATTTGCATACATATTTAACCATGAAATTCTATCCATATTTTATTCGGTTGATACCAAAATAGAAATCCATATGTGTATCTTTGTGCTATAGGTTCCCAGGATCTCATTATGTTCCATCATTAGATTGAGAAGATTCAATCTTAGGTAGTGACTGCTGCTTTTTACCTTCTTGGTTGTTCTGGTTTGTTTTCTCTTTATAGATCTGTTGACCAACGTTCTCTTCTCAAGATTTTGTTCTGGATTGTCATCCTCTAAGATAATCAGATTATCTTCCTTTATAAAAGGCTTGAATAAAGCTTTAGACTTAAGTCTGAGTTTATTGGTAGGCCGATTTTTAGGTCTATAAGGGAATCGAATAGGTTTTTTACCTTTATTTTGTCTTTCCATGGGAATTTTATCGAATGATATATCATAAGCCTTTGTTAGAGGTTCAGATTTTTCCTTTTGAGGTTCATGTGTCCTCTATCTCTTCATTTTCCCTATGTAAAAATTGTCACAACTTTTAAAAACTTCTTTTGAAACAGAGGATTCATGTTCATGTTTGATCTCTTTTTCCTATTTTAACACAAGTTTTCTCTTTCTTGATCTAATTTACCTTGCTACGAGAAAATCCTCTTCTTGTTCCTTTGTTGCACTCCTTGATGTATTGCCCACTTCCTTTGAAACCCTAGTTTTATTGTTAGTAATTATTTCTGTTGTTTTTAGAACCTAGTTGATCCAGTTGGATATTGGTGGCCACCCACCTTTTCCAATTGGCTCAAAATAGTTTTTTGGAAATTTTGACAATTTACTATTTTTAGCAGTTTTAACTTCCGGGGCCATTTTGAGGGCCTAAATGAAGTTTTTTCGGCATCAAGATTATCAATGATATAAAAAGGCATAATTGAGCCCCCAAAATTAATCTCCTCGATGATACCTTTCCAACGGGATATCATATTCCTAAAACGAAGATCGTATGCAAATGTTACGACCCCAGGAAGTTGATATACTAACTTACCCAAATGGGGCCCATATGACTTTTGGAGCTTCATCTCCTAGGGTTAGATTTTTGGATGTCTAGGGTTTTTGGAATTCCTTCTTATTGTCAAAATTCCTTCAGAGCCTCATTGTAATAATATTCTACCGAATGAGCGTAGTCGTCACATCTCTTCTCAAAGATAAGCCGCCACCATTCCAACAAGCATGTTTCCACTGCATTTTACAGTTTCAGCTTATTTACTTATTGAATAGAAAACTAGTTTTACTATATCTATGTTATTTTGTTTTAAGAACCTATTAATAATATGTAGTCATTTCGTTATGCTCATAAAATCTAGATCAATGGTATTAGATCAGTCTGCTCCTTGTCGTCTTAATGCATGTCCCCAACAAGGTTGGAGTACACATAGTTGGGTCTCAAGATTTTTCTCTTGAGGACAAAAKCTCTCGAATGGCCAAGCGATCTCTCATGGCAGGAGAAAATAAAGATGACAGGATAGAAGGTCCTTTCAAACTGTTTATTGAGGAATCCCTCATGCAAAAAAGGAATGAGATGATGGATAGTTTCACGCAAATCCTTCGGCAACTACCAACGTGTGATACATCTTCTTCAAGCGGAGGCACCGCCCCCTTCAAGGTACAAATAAACTTCGATATTCTTATATCTGAAGGTTAGTTAGATGCAGATGTTGTAGACAAGTGGTTGAATCTACTAGAAGGGTATTTTTTTGTCCATAACTTTTTGAATAGAGAAAAGATTACTTTTACGCTCCTCAAAGTAGTTCTCCATGTCAAAGATTGGTGTGAAACTTTCTGTGAGAAAAAGGAAACAGAGGAACCCTCATTATTTAAATTCATGGCCACCTGGGAATCCTTCAGGGATGTTATTAAGGAACAATGCTACCATGTCAAAAKTTATGATGACTTGTATACCAAATGGACCACATTGTGGCAAGAAAGAAACCAAGCAGTGTCAGATTTCAAAAATATCTTCCATACCTTATGCACCAAGATGGTTATCAAAGATTCAGAGTGACATCTGGTGCTCAAGTATCGTGGCACTCTACATAGATACATCCAGACCAAAATGGAATTTCTGGACATCTCATCCTAGGGAGTGGCCTACCGATATGCTGTCAAAATTGAGCATAAGCTCAAACAAAAGATGCGACAATTTGGGCCTAGGAACCCCTCACAACAAAAGACAGGAAAGGACAACCCCAACCCACATAACAAAGGACAGAGAAAAGATGGATAGTATCAGGACAACTAGTGCAAGCCGCAAGCAAAGAAGGACACCAGAAAGACAAAGAAAGATACAGGAAGCGGTGTGAATTCCATAAGAGCCCTTGGCATAACATTGTTGACTATCATCAAAGACATCATTGGTGGCCAAAGTGAAAACCTCTGAATAAGATGTGGAAAACGACTTTGAGCTAGAACCAGAAAGGGGAAGATGGATCATTGACATGGAACCCAGTGCCATTGTTGCTACCACCAAGCTTCAGCTTGGTGAACCAGATGAGCCAAAAAAAGTAGAACGCCTCTTTCATTCACATATGTGAGTAAAAGGTACTCCAATACACTTCATCATTGACAGCGGTAGCCATAAGAACCTCATCTCAACAGAGGTCATCAAGCAGCTGGCCCTACCAACAATGCCGCATGCACAACCCTACACCATTGGATGGCTCCACCAAGGAAGCGATCTTTGTGTCATCCAAGAGTGCCAACTATCATACAACATCAAACCCTTCAAAGATGAGGCATTGTGTGATGTTTCCCCTCTTGAAGTTTGTGATGTTCTTTTGGGCCAACCTTATTTATGGAAATGTCGTGATGTATATAAGTCTAGGCCTCGTAGTGTTATTATTACTTTGAACAAGAAATTGTATAGGATACCCGAGGCAGTCCCACCTAGTGTTATTTCCTTGATCTCTGCTAAGTAATGCAAGAAGTTCATCTCTCAGACGGGGACGTTTTTCTTCTTCGTGATTCACTCTCGGAATAAGCGAAAAATCATAGCCACGTCCAGGGTCTCTGCAATGGACCTCTCCACACAACAGAACAACGTAGATAAGGTCGTGGAAGAATACTCAAATATCTTATCCTCACATATCGGGGTACCTCTACACTACCGAGTCAAGAACCCCATCGATTTGAACCCCAACGCACCACTGCCCAATGGGCCAGTCTATCATCACTCTCTGTTAGAGAATGAGGATATCAAGGAACCGATCCAAGAACTTCTCCACAAGGGGCACATTCATCTCAGCTCATCACCTTGAAGGAGCCCAATTGTGCTGGTACAGAAGAAAGATGGAACCAGGCAAATCTGCATTGATTATCGAGCTCTGAATAAAATCACAGTTAGAAATCGATACCTGATTTTCTGAATCGATGACCTCCTTGATGAACTCATGGGGGGAAAATACTTTAGTAAGATTGATCTGAAGTCTAGCTACCACCAGGTCCTGATAAAACAGACAGATGTATGGAAAACCACCTTCAAGTCAAAAGAAGGCCTTTTTGAATGGTTGATCACGCCCTTTGGTTTGACAAATTCTCCAACCACTTTCATGAGGATGATGGAAAATATCCTGTGACCATTCACCAGTAATTTTGTAGTGGTGTATCTGGATGAAATTCTCATTTACAGCAAGACTTGGGCCGAACAGTTGTAGCATATTCAGTAGGTTTTGCACACCCTGTGGTAGCAAAAGATATATGCCAACTTGGAAAAATGCTCCTTCGGCATGGATAGGGTCCATTACCTGGGCTACATCGTTGATCATCATGGCATACATGTGGATCCAGCCAAGATCCAAGTCATCTGTGATTGGCCAGCCCCAACCACACTCACTGATCTTCAAAGCTTCTTGGGCCTTGCCAATTTCTACCGCAATTTCATGTTGGGATTCTCCCATATTGCATGGGCCCTCAGCCAAATAACCAGGGGTGGTGGTAAGGAGAAATTTTCATGGGGCTGGTCCCAACAACAAGTGTTTGATGATTTGAAGCAGCACTTGTGCTCAGCCCCAGTACGTTCACTACCAAACTTACAACATCCCTTTGAGATCGAGACAGATGCTTCAGACTATGCAGTGGGCATCATTCTCACTGAGCACGGCCACCCCGCGGCCTATCATAGTGAGACACTATTAGATGTTGTTCATAAGTACTTGAATTACAACAAAGAAATGTACTCCATTGTGCAAGTGTTGGCGTTCGGAAGTCACTCCTGGATTGCTAGCAGGAGCAGAGCCCGAAGCCCATCAGATTTAATGTCACGGTTTGATTTAAAGGGTGATCAAATGGAAGGAAACTCAGAACTATATCGTATCAACTCAGAAACCAGACCAGGCATGCATGAACGAGTGAGGTCTTGTATAAAATCCAAACAGTAAGTCGTAATAAAGGTGAGTAGGTGGAAGATTTACGCAAGAAGAGCGCAATGATCTATTACAGACATCCGGTATGCAACAGATTAAAGAAGAAACGAGCTCAAACGCAAAATCCTTTTACATTCGAACACATAAAAAACTAGAGGGCACGACAACGCCACAACAAATCCTTTGCTGCAGCAGTTGCACTACTGTGAATCCTCAAGCAACAGATGAAACAGAGGTGGAAAGGAAAGAGAACTGTTTGTTATAAACCAGGAAATCTCAAACACAGAGGCATGACAAGGAACCAGAAAATGGCTGAAAGCTATACAGTCGGGAGCTTAGCTCTACCATCGATAGATACAAAAATGGCGAAAACGCCTACATATACTCAAACTAACAACAGCGGTGGAACCA
>JASDQU011504838.1:47320-59961 GCA_032191745.1 Picea mariana
TTAGAATTTAATTGGTTTTATAAATTGAACTTATTAATTTAAATACTTGGTAGATTATATTTTATTTGATAGTTGATGTTTAATTTTTTTTTAGAATTTAATTGGTTTTATAAATTGAACGTATTAATTTAAATACTTGGTAGATTATATTTTATTTAGCTTTGTTTGATAGTTGATGTTTACTTTTTTTTTAGAATTCAATTGGTTTTATAAATTGAACGTATTAATTTAAATACTTGGTAGATTATATTTTATTTAGCTTTGTTTGATAGTTGTTGGTTACTTTGTTTTTTAGAATTTTGATGTGGAACTTTTTGTCTCAATGTGAATGGTTTTATTCATAACATTTATTACAACTTCGTTAAAAATGTCCATATAGAATTCAACAAGGAAGATAGTTTCATATATGTACAAAAAAATATAAATAAACAAACCAAAAGACAAGTTTAGAATCCTGACAAAAACATATGAACAATTGAACAACATGCATGAAGATATCTAAAACATCATAGAATAGAAAAGAATTACCACATAATGATAAACCCTTTCCACAATGCAAATAATGGCTTCTTTCAAAACATATAAACAATTGAACAACATGCATGGAGATATCTAAAACATCACAGAATAAAACAGAATTACCACATAATGATAATCCCTTTCCACAATGCATGTAAGTCAATAACATCCTAAGCTAGGTAATTCATTATGCATGTTTCCCTAGAGATTTCTAAGCTAGGTAGTGCATATTATGTGCTTGTATCTACCTTTTATGCCATGAGAGAGGCTCTAGGGAAAGCTTATGAAAAACCCACTCTTGAGTCCTTTTGTGTTGCTTTGATTAGAGAGGAAGATAAGCTTGTACAACTTGAAGTGATCAACACTGCAGGTACCTCCAACAAAGCATTAGTTGCCCAGCAGAAAGATAAACCCAAGTATCCCAAGAAGAAACATCCTCGCTACAACAAGAAGCAACATACAGGTCCCAAACCCGCTCAGACAGCTTCCGCTGCTAATGGTGACAAAATAGCAAAATATAAAAATAAGAAGACGGACAGACATTGCAACTTTTGTGATAAAGAGGGTCATGATGAGTCTAAATGTTTCAAGAAGATGACAGCTTTAGAAGCAATGATGAAGAAGCACAACATTAGTATTGATTCTACTACTACTTCTTCTTCTCATGGACATGCACTTTCCACTTATAGTTTCTCCTTCAACACAACTTCTACTTCTTGCTCTGATGAGTGGCTTATTGATTCAGGAGCATCTTATCATATGGCTAAGGATAAAGCCATATTTTCTACTCTAAATGAATGTAACACCAAGAAAATATTTGTTGGTGATGATAGATCTCTTAGTGTTGTAGGATCTAGAACAGTTCAAGTAGATAATGGTCATTTCAATGATGTATTATGTGTTCCAATTCCTTCTTGTAACCTTCTATCAGTCTATCAAATCACTCATTCAGGTGAAGGTAAAACCGTAGAGTTTTCACCTCACCAAGTTGTAATCAAGGATCTAAAAGATCCTAAGCATGTTCTTGCAACTGGAATTGCTGATGATATTACCATGTTGTACAAGTTTGACAACTTTGGGTCATCATCTTTTTCATCAATTTTTGTTGCTCATAATGATGACTTGAGCAAACTTTGGCATGAGCGGTTTGTTCATCTAAACTATCGCTCATTGTAGAAACTATGTAATTGACAGATGGTGACTGGTCTTCCTCTTGTTTCATGCAAAGATGGTGTTTGTGTTGGTTGTGTTCTCGACAAACACCATCGGGACAATTTTGACAAACGTGCCTCTTGGCACGCCTCAGGCCCTTTGTAGCTTGTTCACAGTGATTTGTGTGGTCCACTTTGTTCTCCTTCCTTTTCTGAGTGCAAGTATTTCTTAACTTTCATTGATGATTTTTCCAAACGTACTTGGTTTTACTTCTTAAAACTTAAGAGCGAAGTTTTTGACAAGTTTTTGGCCTACAAAGCCCTTGTAGAAAAACAACTTGGACATCAAATTCAAAAGTTAAGAACATATAATGGAGGCAAATATGTGAACAATAATTTTACAAGTTACTGCACTACACAAGGCATCCAAATGCAACATACTGTTCCATATACACCACAACAAAATGGTGTTGCTGAGAGAAATAACTGCACATTAAAAGAAATGGCTAATTATATGATCCAATCTAAGGGATTAAGTCTAAAGTATTTGGCATAAGCAATCAACTATGAAAATTACATAGTCAATCGCACTCCCACAAAGGCTCTTAAAAATATAACACCAGAAGAAGTTTGGACTAAAAGTAAACCAGATGTAAGTCACTTCCGTGTATTTGGCAGTATAGCACGGGCTCACATTTATGATGAGAAAAGGAAAGCATTGCAGCCTAAAAGTGAGAAGTGTATATTTGTTGGTTATTCTGAAGATGTCAAAGGTTATAGACTTCTTCAACCACATTGTAATGACATTATTCTTAGAAGAGATGTTAAATTTGATGAAAATCTCTTGGCCTACGAGCCTAATTCGGCGGTTGTGCGTTCTTCAGCCTACAAGCCATCTTCGGTGTTTGTGCCTTCTTTTGTTCCTATTATGTTTTCTTCTTTAGATGATGACAGTGAGGATGAAAATCCACCTCCGCCTGCTCACCTTCCTCCAGATGAGTCCTTTGAACTTGAAATTGCACCAGTTCCACCGCTTCCTAGATGGGTCCGTTCAACATGAGAAGTAGTTGGCGATCTTGTCGGTGATCCTTCAGATCAACATCGAACACGTTCACAGTTCCAACGAGCCTCTTCTCTTTTGGCTCAATTTTTAGAGACTCATCATCCAGAGACATTTGCAGAAGCTTCAGGTCATCCAGATTGGGATACAACAATGAATGAAGAGTATCGATCTTTAATGGAAAACGATACTTGGGATCTTGTACCTCTTCCAAAAGGAAGAAAACTTATTATATGTAAATGGGTCTATAGAACTAAGTATGCATCAAATGGAAGTGTTGAAAGACACAAGGCTCAGTTAGTTGCCAAATGATTTTCCCAACTTGAAGGGATTGACTATAATGAAACCTTTTCCCCTATAGCCAAAATGAATTCCATCCGCCTTGTTCTTTCCCTTGCAGCCTCACATAAATGGGAGGTCCATCAGATGGATGTTAAATCCACCTTCTTGCATGGTGATTTGAAAGAAAAAATCTACATGGATGTCCAGAATGACTCTAGCCTTGTTTGTCGCCTTAAGAAATATCTTTATGGTCTTAAGCAAGCTCCCTAAGCTTGGAATGCCAAAATGGACAGCTTTCTTATTAACACTAGATTCTTTAGATGCCATTCTGATCCTATTGTCTATACACAGAAAGTAGGAAGCCATCTCATACTCCTTGTCCTTTATGTTGATAACCTTATCCTTACTGGTAGTGACTCAAAACTTTTAAACTATGTGAAAACTAGCCTTAAGAAGAAATTTGAAATGACAGACTTAGGTTTTTTGCAGTATTTTCTTGGCCTCCAAGTTTTGCAAACCAATGAAGCAATTTTTCTTTCCCAATCTAAGTATGCTTGTGACCCTCTTCATCACTTTCATGTGGATGATTGTAAACCAACCCCTTCTCCCTTCTAGTATGGAGTCAAGCTTACTACCACCTGTACTTCTCCTGAAGTTGATGCCACCTTGTACCGTCAGTTAGTTGGTAGCCTCTTATACTTGACTCATACATGTCCTGATCTTTTCTTTGTTTTTGGTCTTGTTTCCCGGTATATGCAAACACCTCATGAAATCCATTGGAAAGTAGCTAAAAGGATACTTCGCTATGTTCGTGGTACAATTCAGTTCGAGATACATTACAGTTCAGGGGGGACCCCTTTATTGGTTGGTTTCATTGATTCAGATTGGGTCGGCTACCTTGATGATCGAAAGTCTACTACAGGTTATGTTTTCAGCCTTGGTTCAAGACCTGTCACTTGGGCCTGTAAGAAACAACAGGCTATTGCACTTTCTTTAGCAGAAGCAGAGTATCGAGCAGCGGTAAATGCAAGTCATGAAGCCTTGTGGCTTCGACGGATCCTTTCAGAGTTTGGATTCGAGCATCAACATCCGACCATCCTTTGGTTCGACAATTAGAGTGTCATCAAGCTTGCCAAAGACCCAGTTCAACATCAGCGTAGCAAACATCAAGCTACACATGCACTTCATCAGAAAACTCATTCATGATCAAGTTATTGAAGTGCTCTTTTGCCCTACAGAAGATCAAGTTGCATACATTTTCACAAAGTCTCTTATAGAAGCGAAGTTTTCCAAACGTCGATCTATGTTAGGAGTTCATGAAGTTGTCATTAAGGGGGGATAGGCTCTAATGCCTCCTTCCTTATCCTATTGTGTCAACATTGTAAATCCTTCAATCCTATCCCAAGTTGTTCTTAAGGGGGGATGTTAGGATATTTAGACACTTAGGAGTTAGTTAAGATCTACTTCGTCTAATGTGTCATTAGGTAAAAGTGTGTTTCTTAGTGTGTTTCTTTAGTATGCATTAGTATGCATTTGTAGTTAGGAAATCCGACAGTCACGATATGTTCCCGACATAGAGTGATCAAATGGTTCATACTCTCCTCGATCTTAACGACCATTGATCTGTGGCTTAACAACCGATTGGTCCATGATCTCTATTTAAAGATCATGGAGGGTTATTTGCCGATGATCGATTGTGAGAAACTCTCTTGTAAAATATCTTTGTAATCTTTTTCTTTTGCATTAATAAACTGCTCCAAGTGGCCGCGTTGGCTGGAGCCGTGGATGTTTCCCCATAGGGGTTTTACCACGTGAAACATCAGTGTGTTAAGCTTTGATCTAGTTATGTGAGTGGTTACTGAAGGTGTTCGTCCTTTGTTGGAATAGTTGTGTTTTCGAACATGAAAACATTAGAATTTTTTAAATTTATTACAATGAATTTGGGTCGTTGATCTCAAGATCAAACACGATCTTTGTTGTTGATTCATTAAAGTCTCCTAGTTCCTATGGTTACCATTACATCGTGAATTTCAACCTTGTAGGTCGAATATAACTCTACAATCCAGCCGATTGACACCATTAAATATCTCAGATAGTTCTGAGGCATTGAAAACACGAATTTTCTCATGAATTTAGGGGTCTCAATATGATTTTTCATTGGTTTTTCCCAAATTCGTCATAGATCGAAATATGTGACAACGAATTTGCCCGAATTCACATTGGTTCTTGGCCCATACAGGTCCATTGTTTAACCTCACTCTGATATCACTCTCTAACGTACCCAACCCCCAGTTGGGTCACGTCACTATTAAAATGACCCAAATTTTTTTTTTTGATATTAAATCAAAATGTGAAATTAACACATAGCATGAAAACCAAACTCATGCAACTGTCTATAATACTACTTAAAAACATAAATGAAATTTCTTAGTTGTGCATAGCAACAAATAAATAACATACAAGAACATTCAACCACATTAATAAAGATTTGGATGCATCATTATGCCCACAACAAGCAACAATAACTAAGATAGATTAGTGTAAGATGCATAACAAATATACCATCATTTAACACCATAAACATAGTAGATAAGAACACTTATCTTATGAAAGTATGCAAGCCCCTGAAGAGGACATACGTTCCTCCCCATTGTAGACTTTTTGTTCCAGTTCTCAACAACAAGTAACCCCTGAGCTAGGGCTATGAATCCACAAGAGACAGTGGTCCCTAAGGCTAACTAATTCCCCCCTCTCAATAGTCAAATCTCATAGCGAATTCCAATCCACCAGTTCTCTTCCCCACAATCTGCACAACCCAAGGAATGGAATCCCCCTTCACTACTCACAGTCCCTCAGGCCTTTCCACTCCCCTACAGGGTTCCAATACAAGTTGGATAGAAAATATCTTTGTGAATGTGTTTCATTTAAAAAAGTGTGATCTAATCTACGTGTGTTTAATTCTCGAAGAATGAGTGTGTTTCTTGCTTAAGTTTACATACCAATAAATAATCAATGTCAGACAAAAATTGTTCCTACATATACTTTGCATGATAACTCTAAAATAAAAGGACGTACCTCGAGTTGACAATTAATGTATTGGGTGATTGAGTTTTTTTAATTAGACAATTAAATACACCAACACAAGCTCCAAAAACAAATCCTGACCATTGATCGGCTCCAACCTCCCAACGATCGAAGATGAATCCAGACTGTCGATCTGTCTCATTTCCAAGCCATCGAAAATGAATCTCAGTGATTGATCTAGTAACCTTGCCAAAATTCAAAAACATTACAAGTTTTTTAATTTATTACAATGAATCTGAGTCATTGATCTCAAGATCAAACATGATCTTGGTCATTGATTCATCAAACTCTCCCACTTCCTTTGGTCTCCATTAGATCGTGAATTTCGACCTTGCAAATCGAATCAAACTTTGTGAACTAGTCGATTGACGCCATTAAACATCTCAAACAATTTCGAGGCATTCGAAATGCGAATTTGCTCATGAATTTGGTGATCTCAAACTATTTTTTCACTGTTTTCCCTAATTCGTCACATATAGAAATATGTCATAATGAATTTTCCCAAATTTGCACTGGTTTTTGGCCTATACGAGTCCATTGTTGAACCTCACTCTGATATAACTCTCTAACGTACACAGGCCCCAATTGGGTCACGTCACTGCTAAAATGACCTAAATAAAATTTTCTAATACTAAATTAAAATGCAGAAATAACACACAAAATGACAACCGAACTCATGCAATTGTATATACTACGTAAAAACATAAATGCAATTGCTTAGTTGTGCATAGATACAACTAAATAACATACAACAACATTCAACCACATAAATAGAGATTTGGATGCATCATTCTACCCACAACAAGCAACAATAACTAAGATAGCTCAGAGTAAGATGCACACAAAATATACCAACATTTAACACTATAAACAATAGATAAGAACATGTATCTTATGAAAGTATCAAGCCCCTGCAGAGGACAACCATTCCTCCCAACTATAGACTTGTTGTTCTAGTTCTCAACAACAAGTCACCCCCTAGATAGGGCTATGAATTTAGAAGAGAAGTTGGTCCCTAAGGCTGGCTAATGGACCCCTCTCAATAGTCAAATCTCACATCTAATTCCAATCCACCATATCTCTTCTCCACAACCTGCACAACCCAAGGAATGATATAACCCTTCATTGTTCACAGTCCCTCAAGCCTTTCCACTCCCCTGCGGGTCTTCCAACACAAGTTGGACAATAAATATCTTTGTTGGGACCTCAAGAATTCTACAGCTGCAACACGAATTCACCCAACAACAAAACCCGTACTTTCCTTGACAAATTTCGAGCAACACGTTACTCCCAGGCACACAACCTCTTTCTCCATGAAATTTCAGTTCCAAATAGCTGCCAAACTTTCCCACAACAGATGCCTTCAAGCATCAATACCCATAACTTCTTCAATGTCTAGAAAACTCGATGTAAAAATAGCTATCCATGCAAAAATGTGAATGAATAATTCCAGTCCCCCACCCATACAAATTTCATCTCTTTCTCTTGCATGTTTGAATTGCACTCTTCCCCCAGCTGATTGTACTTAGTCCCCATGCTCTCAATAACTATGGGAAGTGACTCTCACACCCACCCTCTTACATGAATTTAATTATTGAACTCTAGAACACTCAACCAGAAATTAGAAGGTTCAAGGTAAGGATAATTTAGAAAGAAATGGGTTTGGGTTTAAGAGACATGGGTAAACTCTCCCCCTTGAACCCCTTCCCTCTCTTGTGGAAACTTAGCCCCCAAATCTCCATCCGTGTCCATTTGCAGCCGACAATAGATTTTATTCATTATATTCCATTTACATCATTTACATATTTCGTCGCTTTAGCTCTCAGCCTTACCCTACATTTACAATATACATCACTAGTTTGGGGTTTGAAAATGGAGATGTTACAGAATCAAATCCAATGTTAATTGTAGATCAATTCTAATTGCTCGTTGAGCATGAGGATTTTGTGTTCCTTTGTAAAATTCTATAGAAACCTTCCCGAATGGTAGCCTCTATCTCTGACGATCATCCTCACTCACTCGCATTTTTAGAAATTATTTGCATTTTTTAGAAATCATTTTTCATTGTGTCAACACTTAAATCAATACACTGTATCGTTATGCATTATATCATTGCTGAAATCAATGCAACTATTTGTTATATTATTTTTGAAAGCATTGCCATTGTTGTTCCTGGAGATGTTCCCGGCTATAAAATAACTATGCCAAGGCATCCGAAAACTTACTTTAGGCCACAAGATAACTCTTAGACTAAAGGGGGCTCCCTCAATGACTTTAAAGAAGTTGGTTTGCCATTGTCCTCAGCAACAACTCACAACATCCAACTCGGAATGAAAGATTTAAATGATAAGAGTATGATAAATGGTTGGACACAAAAATGACAGGTGATTGGAAATAAAGGCAGTAAACCCTCTCATACCAAAGACCTTTCCATTGGGCATTGTAATATCAAATAGTAGAACACGATAGATGATTGATAAAGGAAGAAGTAATAAGGAAGAACAATGAAACTTGGGTTTAAGAATGAGTAAGGCAGTGGGCGTAAACCATAGATGAAGAAAAATGATTCATTGGGCATATAAAACAATGAATCTAACAAATGAATAAATGCAAGAGTTTGGCATGATAGTAAATCCAACATCATAACCCTTATAAAAGTAATTTGTAGATGTACAATCATCAAATCAATGAAAACATATATAGTAGTTGAGGTAATACCAAACTATTGTCTCAAAACATATTAATCTGAATGCAAATTACAAAATTAAGTGAAAAGAAAAGTTACGAAAGTATGAGAAAAATTAATACAAAAATAAAAAGGAAAACAAGGCTCTACTAAAATGAGTGGTGAATCCATAAGAAAATTACAATGATCTCATAAATTTACAAATTTGGGCTATTCATAGAAAAAGCCAATATCTCATGCCAAAATTGATTCCCCCTCCTGAAAATATCTGTAGATGCTTCCTTTATGTTCTCGTATGTTGATTATCTCCCTCGAACCTTGGAACTGCATGCTAAAAATAAAATGTTGATTCTTTGCCTCGACACCTCAAATAGTTTAGTTGTTCCATTTCCCTAAAAATAGAGTTCTATTGCTATGAATTTATTCTTCAATTACCCATGTTGCCATTGGTCCTGCAACCTGTATTAATATATCTATGAACATAGAGGTTTGATTGGCAAGAAGCATATACATTACCAGGGAATCAAAGAACCAACCAATACTACAAAATATCAAGGTAATTTGGAGTAGAGATATACCCTCGAAATATTGATAAAAAAAATACCTTTTCAGTTTAATTATGACTTTATATGTCATGTTCCAAGGAAAACTCCTAACATCTAAGCTTTCACCAACAGTCTTTCCATCGAATGGGTTTATAGAAAGAATGTCTTTGAATGATTTGTTATACTTCATAGGACTTTTTACCAAATAACCTACAGCTAGTGCTGACATAAGTGAGAGTTTTCCAACTAACACTGCTCCAGCCAAAACTCTTGCAAGGCATTAGGAATTGGATCTATGTAACTTTGAATTAGCACCCTTCACACCAAGTGAATTTAGGTTTATAGAAAGAATTTCTTTGAATGATTTGTTATACTTCATAGGAATTTTTACCAAATAACCTACAACTAGTGCTGACATAAGTGAGAGTTTTCCAACTAACGCTACTCCAGCCAAAACTCTTACAAGGCATTAGGAATTGGATCTAGGTAACTCTGAATTAGCACCCTTCACACCAAGTGAATTTAAGCAAGTTGTCTAAGTTGTCTAATTCCTACCTCGATGCATGGCAATGTCATAGAAATGTACACATCCTTCTCATTTGTTGTTTCTATCATTATAATGCATTGAAAACTCTGAGATGAATCCTGTCCAGTTGCAATGAATATAGCATAAATGATATTTGCACATGAGCATTATAACCCCCAATAGCACCAACCATAGAAAAACCAACAAGTAGAGCACTCCTCTTCTTCAGTGCCTTTTGTTCTGCTTCAGTCGATTAGAGGAAGAATGGATGAGAGGAGGGTTTGCTGTGCATATCTAGAAGAAATTGTATAGATTCCTCATGCATGTATCTACCAGCTGATGAGATTGATCTTGTGGGTTTGTCATGACTATTTGAGCACAAAGCTGATATGAAATCGAATGATGTAAATCTTGAGAAAATGTGCTTGAAATAGCTATCGATGCATTTCACAAGCCCTTCATATCATTGACAACGTCAATAATATTATGGTTCATAATGAGTTTATCTACTGACCTATGTGTGCCATTATAATAGTGTTCTCCTGGATCGAAATTTAGAAGTGCATATCTAGCAAATACGATATAGATTCCTTGTGCATATGTCTATGGGCCGATGAGATTGATCTGCTAAACCCAGACACCCTTGTTCTTCTTTTATATGGACATTACATCGGGGATTAGAAATCCCATTCCCACCACACAGATTGAGTTTGAGTCCACAATGGATCTTTGGGTGTGCTGAAAAAAACTCGTCTTTATTACATTTGCAATTCCACATGCTGAAAACTGAATGCTAAGAAGAAAAGATTGGATTACAGAATATAGCCCAATGCCCACATGCAATCTTTTTCCAACTGAAATTATAAAGATATATTATATCATTCAACTTAGTTCGTAATCCCATTCCCACCACACAGATTGAGTTTGAGTCCACAATGGGACTTTGGGTGTGCTGAAAAAAAACTCGTTTTTATTACATTTGCAATTCCACATGCTGAAAACCGAATGCTAAGAAGAAAAGATTGGATTGTAGAATATAGCCAAATACCCACATGCAACTGCCCAAATTCTTTTTCCAACTGAAATAAATAAGATTGGTGGATATTTGATATAAAATTTGCAATTGCAATTTATGTTGAAGTGAGCATTGTCATGCTTTTGTTGTTTGAACATAAATTGTCATTGTATGAAAGTTTTGGAAATTATGATCTTATAAAGATATATTATATCAGTCAACTTAGTTATTTTTTTTTATTCCTAAAGATTTTAGTTAATTTGTTTTTATTTTGTGAAAAAAAACCTATAAAACCACAAGGTTAAATTTCTCTTATTAATTATTTGGAAGTTAATTGAATGCAACAAATTTAAATTGTTCATTGTTTAATAGAATTGATTAACTACTTTTTAGGATGGTGTGCATTTTTATCATTGGTTTTGTACTAAAATTTAATACCATTGGTTTTGTGTTAATTTCATTATATTGATAAAAAAAAAATAACAACAGCATACATAATGCACAGTAATGGACAAAAATAAATAAAAAATATGATGGAAGGGGCAGTTTAATTAAAAAACAGTCATTACAAAATTTACATCCATGTATGTCGCTGAACCTCAGCAGACTAAATACCCAAAAGCCTATATATTCGGAGCCTGGCCCAGGTTGACAGATAGGCCTGCCTGAGGCGCTTCAGTGGTCACAATGACAGGCTGGAGAATTTGGATATTTTCCTGGAGAATTTGGATGTTTTCCTCCAGTTCAATAACTTCCGACGTTTTCCTAGAGAATTTGGACGTTTTCCTCCAATTCAATAACTTCCGTCAACCTTCGGACAATCACATTCATAGCGTGGGTTGAGACGCTGATGACCACTCCTGTCAATGCATCCGCTAGTTCCATAGCTGATAGCAGAGATAAAAAGAGAATGGAAATTCCCCTCTACTGCATTGTTAGTTGAGTTCCCCAAACTCCTAGTATACAACCAAATGATATTTCCTTGACTGCCCCTGATAACTCCTCCCAAACCTATCCGGCCTAAGTTACCTTTCGACGCCCCATCAAAATTCAGCTTGAGGGAACCCTCTGGTGGTGGTTTCCAGTTGCATTGGTTGTCTCACTTGAAAGGGGTTGTGTTCGTCCTTCAGTTGAAAGGCCTCAAGAATTCTGAGATGCTGGGTTGTGAGTTGCGCACTGCTCAGTTGGAATTTGCGACTCTGTACCATTTCTCTTGTCATGGAGATGATGGTTTCCTTGATCTTATCTACCATCCATTTTTGGTTCTTGAAGATGCGTCGGTTCCTTTCCTTCTAGATTGCCCAAATGATCATTCTGGGAATGAGGATCCAACTGAGATTCACCTCTTCAATATCGTTGTAGTTCTCTTTCCAAGTATTTATAGTTGCGGATATATTCCCTCTGATCCTGTTAGATTGTCGGAAGATGTTGGCTGCCCAGTCCCAGACTTTTGTTGTGAGGGTAAATTCATCCAAGAGATGGTTCGTTGTTTCCTCTTTTTCTTCACATAGGGGACATATGGAAGGACCTATGAAACCACACTTCCTGAGGTTTTCCCATGTTAAGAATCAATTATGGAGTATTAGCCACTGGAATATTTTTATTTTTGGCCACTGTGGGCTATTCTAGAGCTTAACCCATTGTTGCACCGAATCTTCTTGGTCCGGGTTCGTAATGTAGTGTCGTACTTCTTTGAGGTTGAATTCCCCATCATCCTTGTGCCCCCATCGCAGCTGGTCCATTCCTTCTGCAACTGTTATTTTCCATTTCTCC
>JASDQU011504838.1:60824-71066 GCA_032191745.1 Picea mariana
GTAGTCTTCCCACTTCTTGGGTTGATGCATTACATGCATTCTTAACATGTCTTCTAGTATTTGGTTCACTCTTTCTGTCTGTCCATCGGTTTGAGGGTGATAGGCGGTGCTAAACAGCAACTTGGTCTCTAAACTAGCCATCAGTGACTTCCAAAAGTTGGAAGTAAATTTCGTGTCTCTGTCAGACACGATCTCTTTTAGCATACCACACAATCTGAATATCTCTTTCATGAATACCTGAGCGATGTCTATTTCCTTGCAAGTTGACTTGACAGGGATAAAGTGAGCGAACTTGCTCAATTTATCCACCACTACCATGATGGAGTCATTCTGTTTGGTTGAGGTTGGTAACCCAGTGATGAAATCCATGGAGATGGTTTCCCATTTCCATTTCAGGATTGGTAGAGGTTGTAATAATCCTGCCGGGTGTCGGTGTTCTTCTTTTACTTGTTGGCATTCTATGCATTTGGCTAGGTACTCAGCTACGTCTTTCTTCAATCCAGGCCAACATAATTGTTTCCTAGTGGTCGTGATCATTTTCTGGTATCTTGCTAATCCCATAAAGGATCTGATATCCGAAACATCCTTTCGGGTAGGCCATTTCATGATAGACCTGATTTTGTCGGGGTCTACTGCTACTCCTTCATCGAATAGAGCATGGCCTAAGTAATGTATTTGCATCTGGAAGAATTCACATTTGTTGAATTTGGCATAGAGCTAATGTTCTCTTAGAACTTGTAGCACAAGCCTAAGATGATCTTCATGCTCTTCTCTATTCTTGGAGTAAATTAATATATCGTCAATAAAAACCAGCACAAATTTGTCTAGGAATTTGGTGAGTACATTGTTTATCAAACACATGAAAGTGGCAGGGGCATTGGTTAACCCGTATGGCACTACCACAAACTCATAGTGACCATACCTCGTCCGGAAGATGGTTTTATGGATGTCTTCACCCTTAATTCGGACTTGATGGTATCCCGACCTCAAGTCAATCTTTGAGAAAATAGACGCAGTCCCCAATTGATCGAANCATCGATCCTGGGTAAGGGGTACTTGTTCTTTATGGTTACCTTATTGAGTTGTCTATAATCTATACACAGTCTAAGGGTACCGTCCTTCTTCTTCACAAACAGGACTGGTGCTCCCCATGGAGACACGTTGGGCTGAGTATAGCCCTTATCCATCATTTATCTTAATTGTAATTTGAGTTCAACTAACTCGGGTGTGCTCATCCAATAGGGTGTCCTAGACATCGGCACCACTCCTGGTGCAATTTCTATCGAGAAGTCTATGTCTCTTCTCAGAGGTAGACCCGGTACCTCTTCCGGAAACACATCTTTGTATTCTCTCAGGGTAGGGTGGTCTTTGAGGCTTGATTTGTCATCTTCAATAGTTTTCAACACCTGTATTGCATATAGGTGTAACACCCTGTTTTCCCCAAATTTGTAAATAATCCTAATACAGGAATTACCATGCTAGAGCATGATGAAAATGTAAATGTATGATGTGAATGGACCTTATGAATAAGTTCGATGAATGTAAATAACATTATAAATTTATATTCTAGGACTGCTGAGAGGGGATGTGCAGAAAAGAGACCACGATGGTGGTGGAAGGCACCTGGAAAGGGGGCGTTAACTTCCACTGAGAATTAAATACCATATTTCGACACCACTGGCCCGAAGAACCAAAAGCGGCTCGCTGGCCCTGAAATTTAATGCCTTACAGGATGACACGTTGATGGCTTAATGAGGGATGGGGAGGTGAACCGCCTATCCATAGAGCTGTCAGGCCTGATCGGCGCAAGGGTAATCGTACCACACGCAACCTCGCGAGAGGATAAGGCGTATGGCAGAAGCGATTGATAGGGAAGACGCGAGGGGAACTCTGGCATTACGCAGAGTGAGTGATAGCAGAGAGGAAGGATTGCAAACTTCACTCCTGGTCACTGGCAGACAGAGAGACGCAGTCTCAGAGCATCATGGTCTCAGCTCGAGGGTGGCTAGTGGTAAATCTGCTGGGAGTCGCTACGCCTACGGTTGGGTGGAAACGAGCACCCCTCTCAGTAGTTTCACCCACTTCTAGTGTTATTCTGATAAGTGTTTTACATATTGCATCTTGAAATTCATATATTGATATATGTATATATATATGCTCATAGAACTGTGAAATTGTGAATGATTTTCAGTGTTAGAATGTCTGTGCAGTGTTTGATAAGGATGAATAGATATATGCTTATAACAGAGGAAACCATGCATGAATTATGTTGATAAATGGATTTGATAATGCATGAGCTGAACCAAGTCAGACTTCCAGTCCATCCTCGGGAGTTTGTTTCCCTTTGTCTGTTTCCAGGAATGCCCTGGATTAGATCTCTTCACAGAGATTCCCTTCTTAGAAAGGTTCACCAAGAACCCAGAAAATAAAATGACTTGAACACGCAAGTCTTAATAACCCTGTACGAAGAGGAATGACCCTATTAAGATTTCTAAGTAGCAGCGTAGGGATAAGTAACGAATCGACGAATGAAATTTGGTTGGAAGACCCATGGCCATTCACGACCATCAGATCAACGGAAGTAGTAGGAGCATTATATCCCTTGCTCCTTTTCCCTCTATCTTTGTGAATAGCGAGGAAATCAAGATCGTAGGTTCCCCCAGGGTCCATGAGAACATTTGGACCATTGATCCTTCCACACCCACGAAGTAGTGGAAGAATGCACAAGGTGGGACAATCTGAGTCGTTGAACCTCATTCAGAAATCCCATCAGCCATTGGATCGGGTTAAAATGCTCGAAGTTTAGTCTCTGGAGTGTGCGCAGGAAGAATGGATCTAGATCGTTAGATCTTGGTCCATTTACCCGACAGTCGTCAGATCGGACAGGAGGTGTACGGGGTTTAACCCTTCTCACACCAGGAAAAAGTCCCGACTTTCATCGGGATATCGGTATTCGGGAAATCGGAGATCCTGAGGTCGAGGGAATTAGGACGCTATAAGTCTCAAAATAGCGAGATCAGATCTAGACCATCCATCAAGGTGAGACACATGGCGGAGATCTGAAGAGAGTCGGAAAATCGGGAGTTCTGTGAGCAAGAGGGCGGGGAAATCCATAGTGAAACCCCCGATACCATCAGATTCGTCCATCTATTTGGGACAGGTGGCAACCATCGGGAGTCATTGACGTTTGGTCCATCAAGACTCACACAGGTAAGTGCCTTTTTGGGTTGGCGTTTGGCGAAGTTTGAGGCTTAACTTGGACTGTCCCTCCATTTAGGACGCGTGTCGGAGATCCGAAGAAAGTTGGGAATCGGCATATCGGGATTCTCGAGGACAAGAAAATCGAGACACTTCAAGTCTCGAAACAACAAGAAGATCTAAACCATCCGTTGAGGATACATGTGGCAGAGATTGAGGCTTACTATCGGCATTCGGGAAATTAGAGTTCCTGAGGTCGAAGGAATCGAGACATCACAAGTTTCGAAATCCCGGAGAGATCAGAGTCGTCCATCAGAGGAGGATGCGTGGAAGTAATCGGAGCCATCAGGGAAATTCCCGACAGAAAGTCGTCTATCGGCATTTTGGTCATCGGGATATCGGGAATCCTGATAACAAGAGATTTGGGCATTTTGGAATCATGAAGTCCGAAACTCTGACAAGGAGAGAAGTGCCATTGTGAGCCAGCTATCAGCATAGCGGAGAATTGGGATTTGAGGAATCGGTAATCCGTGGACAAATGCTTTTCAGCATTTGAAACCCCGAAGCCCCAATAAGGAGTATGACTGCGGTCATATAGGGAAGGTCATGTGGACCAAAAGTCTAGCCTGGAGGGATAACAGAGATTGGAGTGCGTCGGGATTTTGAAGCCAAAAACCCCGACGAGAGGTAAGGCTGCGGTCTTATGTTCTAGAGGTCACGTGTACCAGAGCATATCCAGGAGGGCTAACCCATAAGGGACCATATTGGTGAATTGGCTCATCGGGAATCGTGGAGTTGAGATTTCTATTGGCAAGAGTTTGGGATTTCCCATGGAGAAAGTCTCAGAGTAGATCTGAGGCGTCCGATTGATGGAGGCCACGTCTCGAGAGAGTAACCACATCGAAAAACTGGGGATCGAGGATTCAAGGGTGCCGTGATTGAGATTCTGGATTCTCGTGATGATAAACCCCGATGAAGGGACAAGATTCTTTCGGAGGATCTCAGGGTCTGTAATGACCGTCAGATGTGGAGATGAGACATCAACTTAAGCCATGACGTGAATATGCTTTAGGATAAGCGGTGAGTAGATCTGGACGGCCAGAATCCACCCGTCCAGATCTACGGCTGAGGTTCCATTATGGAGCCCCCTTACTGTTCTTCCTTTAGCGGTAGGGGGGTTCCAGAATTGAACGCGCAACTCTCGAATGATCGAGATTAACTCATCGTAATCAACGACTCTCAAGTAGATTTTGGACCCCCCTTTCCATTCTGTCTTTAAGAGGGGGGGGGGGGTCTAGAATAGTGTGGTGTGTAAAGTAGGGCCCCTCCTGTCACATAGACTATCGTGTCGTGTTTCCCTCTCTGCCACCTGTGTTCCACCTAACCACGCAACAGGGTCATTCCCCATTGGTTGTTCTCTACCCCTGTTGAGGTTTGTTCCTATTGGCCATTCGCTGACTCTGTAGGGATTCGTCCCCATTAGTCGATTGCTAGCCCTGTCGGAGTTCGACGGTTGCAGAGTTGAACGTTTAGACGTTACTGTAGCACCGAGGTGCGAAATACAAATAGGCACTGCATCCAAATTGAACTGTGAATTTGACCCACGATCAAGGGGAACAGAGAAGGAGAGAGAAAGAGCCATACTTACGCTAGGCCTCCATGGTAATTAGGGGTTCGAGTCCAGCAGAAGACCAGAAAAATTTGATTTAGGTAGTGGGTGTGTTACAAAGTGGTATCAAAGCATGGTTACAACACTTGGCCTGCTTGGGCTCAGGCACGAGCCGTGTTAGAAGATATTGTTATCTGCGTTTCTCTTTAAGAAGAAGGACTGCAGAATGAAACTATAACTTGGAAATTCCTATAACCCTTCTGTTAAAATGGAAACTACTCTTATGGGAGTAGGAATGCACTAATCCTTATCACAGATAAGATTTGAGTGCGAATGACAGAGGTAGAATAAATTGTGCTATGAAGTTGCACGAGCCAAACAAGGGACATGAACCGAGTTGTTTTGTTTTAGCGTAACGATGGCTACTTACTAAAGCAGGTAGAGTCTCTTGTGATTAAGATGGCTGATTAGGTAAGGAGTAATACCCAAAGGAAGAACCCCTTCATGATTTGGGAAATCTGTTAAGGATGGGTAGGATCCTTAGAAAGTTATGACCACTGTATTATGAAGAGACTAAACCTTGAGCATACAATTCCTCATGATTGAGAGGACTGGTGAAAATACGTAGGGTCAGATTTACCTGAACTATAATGGTTAGAATCGACCATGAGGATAACCTGTTTGAGGAGTCCTTTGAGACTGTTGCCAATTCCCAAGAGTGACCCTTGTTGGTCGTTTCCATAAGGAGAGGGTAACACCCGTATGAGTTAGGACTATGATATTAGCCCTGTAAGTAACTTAAAAATCTCAGAAGATATAGTAGGAGAAATCCTTCAGAAAATAATTTTGAAGATTGGATGGGATCTAGAGTCAAGATCCATTCAGAAAGAACCAAAACGTTTCGGGTTGTTCGATCTCGGGAAGTAGTACACTGGTTGGTTGCGAGGAGATACCGGAATTTCACAATTCCGAAGATCAAAGTATTCGAGGTTCTCCATAATCGAAGTCCCGAAGTCGCGAAATGTGAAATCATGACATAATCACAACCATCGGTTGGAGAGCCATTGGTGACCGTTAGAACTAATTAATCAGTGAGGAAGATAAGGCTGATAACCTCTCATCACTCATAAGTCCAGGAGGAATAATATCCGTTGGATTGGAATCAATGAGAGCCATTGATCTAGAGCTTCGAGGTTTCATCTATGGGAAATGGAAGCGTAGACTTCCCAAAGCTGCGCCAGGTAAATCACTGATTTGATCAGGTCTGTTCATTGCTAGAGAGATATGGACCGTGGGATCCAGATTACTGGGTCCACATAGATTAGAAGTTGGGAAACGGTGGAGCGTTGTCCACGGATTCACCGAAATACGGGATCCTAACGCATGTCTGAGAATTGACCCCAGATTCCGAGCGAAGGGTCATGTAGATGAAAGAGCCAAGAAAACCTTAGCCTTGGTCTTTCGGGTTTTCGGATTTCAGGAGTCAGGGAAAACAAAATTCCTTGCAACGGGAATTCCGAAATCGTGAAATGCGAAGCACCCTTTTTAAATTTGGATCACGGTCACCGCCGGTGGTCGCCTGAGGAAAGGGTGTAAGCCAGTATAATGAGTAGTGCATGAGTTTAATGCATCGAGGAGCTTCCTATTAAGAAGCCTGATACTCATACCAATAAGGTATGAATGATATATAAAAAATGTGCAAGTAATGCACATGTATGATGTAAGAGTAAACGAGCAAGGATGCTCTGTTGTCATGATAAGAGGCAAATGTTTATGCCTTTGCAGATCACAATGAGAAGAACTGTGAATAAATCCTGAGATGACTAATTTTAAAAATGGAAATGTATGTAGGCTATGAAATATAACTATGATAGCTACATGAATGCTTAGGATTAGGAAAGTGGTTAATTACATCATAGATGTAAGTCAACAAATATGCATGTTTATATTCCTTAAGGGAATATTTTGTAGACCACTAAAAAGCTAACTCAAGGTTGAGGCCATCACAGTGGTGATGGATCTGCAACGAGGAAGTTGCATGCTGAAGGAGTTCCCGGTGGAGGAACTGTATAAGGTCTCTGTCAGCGGAACAGAGTCACAACCCTGATAATTGTTGAAGGATTGGACAATGGGCTACAAGGCCTGTTCATGTATAAGAATCATGTAAGTAATAGAAGACTAATAACCGAATAGTGACCATTCTGATAACCTAATGGAAGTGTGTAGGATGCACATGTTCCTGACCCATTATGAACAAAGAGTTGTTACTAAAGAATGTTTAATTATCCTAAGAGTTAGGATGGGCCTAAACCAGGGCTGCTCAGAAAAAGAGCAGTTGTGGAAACCAGCTTGGTTGGTAAGAGGCCAGTAAACCCCTGAGTATGATTAACTGAATAAATGAGTACGTTTAATTGTTACAACTTGGTTGAAGCTGTGATTAAGGAAAGGTAGTGAGGCCTTAGAGATAACTTGATTGGGCTGAAAATCCCCAGGCGATGTAGAAAGAATTGAAAGAAGGGGAGAACCCTCAATTCTTTCTTTGACTGTGCATCACGCTTTTAGGGGATGAGAAAGCCAGTACATTGATGAACGGAAATGATTTGACACCATAATAATGATGGTTGTAATGCTGTGAAAATGATTGAGGACTGTTCTGTTACACTCATGAAAAACATTAAGGATAATGTGATGCAAAGCATACTGATATGCTAGACATGCCTGGAAATGTTTTTATTAATTAAATGCTATGATATTTGCATTTCAATTCCATGACGATTAATATGCCTATGGTGTATGTCATGTGTAGAAAGGAATAATATTAGCACTGTTAAGGAAGACAGTTACCAATAACGAACAACCTCAAGTAGAGGGTGGCCATGGAAAGGCTACGGTCGAAAGGTTGTTGAAGGGACTGTGGAAATCCCGCTAAAGTACTATTGATAAGGTAGAGGACAGAGAAAGGGTGAAAGCAGCCAAGAACAGGTATAAAGGTATTCGTGCCTATGTGGCATAGGGTATGAAGGGATTTGGTAAGAACCCCTTCTAAAATATTTATTATTGCATGCTATACCTGAAAATTGAAAGGGAAGTTGTATGCCTTGGATACCCGAGTAGGGTATGATTCGGGGAGGATGACCTGAATAATGGAGGCACGAACCTCTGGTACTAAAAGACCGATTGTAACCTTCAGAAGAATTCATGAACTGATATGTCATGAACACGTGGACCAATCAAGGAACAATTGAAAACAAAAGTGCTCATGGATAGCACGTCGCTTGGAATTACTTCCAAGAAATGCATAGTTGCATAAAATACAAACAATGGATTTCTCATTGAGGAAGGAGGACCTTCCAACCTTTTTTTTTTTTACTCACGTGGTATAGGTGTTAGAGAAAATCAAATTTGGGTGGCCATGAATGTTGGAACCCTGGTTATTAATGAAGGCATAATGCACGGGTGCATTCATGCGAAACTTTTAAGTTTATTATGTACTAATTTGGGGCTGTGATCGGCCTATAACAAGAAGCGTTGATTCCTTTGAAAGAATGTATTGGGTATGAATGTGGCCAAGGATAGTGGAACAGTTGTTAAAACCCTTTGAAATGTTGAATTACGTTTGAATATATATATATAAATGTATGTACATGGAGAATCTAACAATTTGTATGGCTGATTGAGGAATGAATTGTAGGAAACAGAGGGTCATGGATATGGCAGTAAGGTAAGCCCATAGGAAAGACTGATTGCCTGTTGGGCCAAACTGCAAGAATGGTATTTCCTTTTGAGGAAGTAATTTAATCATTAAAGTATGCACAATTATAATATTGTTGTGACGATGTTGTAAATGTGCGATAAAATGTAAGCACATAAGAACTGACAACTTGATTAGCTGAGGGATGAATGCAGGAAGAAGGAGTCTTGGATATGGCAATGATGTAAGCCCGTAAGGAAGGCCAATTTCCTACTGACCGAAATGTTATGGGGAGGAAAGCCCCATAATTAGGAGTCTGGTTATCGAGCGGGAAAAATATGAAAACAAATCATGAGACTTGATAAATTTGTGGGTGACAGGTTTTGCAATAAAATTCTGAAAGTAGGATTTATGATGATGTCTCACGAAATCTTGTGTACCTGTGATACAGGTGAGAAGTAAAGATTTGTTCTGAAAGGAACAGATGAAGGGAATCAAAGCTGAAAGTGATGAACATGGCTACTGCTGAGCCATGAAAACCCTGTGATAAGCCATGGTCACCTGCAAAGTATTTTGTTGAGGTAACACAAGCTGGAGGGATGCCTCGACTGTAAGACTCGATAGAGCCTCTAAAATTCTTCCTATGCGAGAAAACCTTGGCAGGGCGATATGGATCGCCCGAGGGACTGTATAACAGTGAAGGGGATGCTTGAGCCTGGGCCTAGAAGGTGAGTGACCACAAGGAAGCGGAGATCTTAATAATTTTTTAGACTATTGGGGTAATGCACGTAGTGGGTAGTTTCCCGGGCGGGAAGAAAAACCTTTGAAAGAAATATGAAATTATGATGGCTCTTGTGAGCTACTGAATTGGAATTTTGCATCCTATGGGTACCTCAAGGAGGACAATGAGCATGGATAACAAAATTACCATGTAGATACAGATCCATAAACTTCACAGATAAGTATTGTGCTCAGAACATGAAATTTTCTTTTTTTTTGAAATTTGAACATCTGTAAGATGTTTTTGCACAAAATTGTGAATTAATGTGCTTGTTGTTCAGGAATTATTGAAGGAAGATGACGAAGATCAAGACTTCTGAAGTGGCCAAATAAGAAAGGCATGACATGTGTTTTGAGAAAGAACACTGAGGACGGTGTTCCTTTAAGGGGGAGGGAATTGTAACACCATGTTTCCCCCAAATTTGTAAATAATCCTAATACAGGAATTACCATGCTAGAGCATGATGAAAATGTAAATGTATGATGTGAATGGACCTTATGAATAAGGTCTATGAATGTAAATAACATTATAAATTTATATTGCAGGACTGCTGAGAGGGGATGTGCAGAAAAGAGACCACGATGGCGGTGGAAGGCACCTGGAAAGGGGGCGTTAACTTCCACCGAGAATTAAATACCGTATTTGGACTCCACTAGCCTGGAGAACCAAAAGAGGCTCGTTGGCCTTGAAATTTAATGCCTTGCAGGCTGACAGGTTGATGGCTTAATGAGGGATGGGGAGGTGAATCGCCTATCCGTAGAGCCGTTAGGCCTGATCGGCGCAAGGGTAATCATGCCACATGCAACCTCGCGAGAGGATAAGGCATATGGCAAAAGCGATTGAGAGGGCAGACGCGAGGGGAACTCTTGCATTACGCAGAGTGAGTGATAGTAGAGAGGAAGGATTGCAACCTTCGCTCCTGGTCACTGGCAGACAGAGAGACGCAGTCTCAGAGCATCGTGG
>JASDQU011504840.1:5090-16558 GCA_032191745.1 Picea mariana
CATTCGGTCTTGAAAGAGTTGGAAGATGTTTTTGGGGAAATCCTAGGATTGCCACCAAAGAGAGACATTGATTTCTCTATTGATTTGGTGCAAGGAGTTGCACCAGTGTACAAGACACCTTATAGAATGGGCACACTAGAATTGAAATAATTACATATGCAACTTGAAGAAATTTTGAAGGGGTATATATTCCCAAGTGTGTCACCTTGGGGAGCCCAAGTTATTTTTGTAAATAAGAAATAAGGAACTTTAAGGCTATGTATTGATTTCAAAAAACTGAATAATGTCACCATAAAGAACAAATATCCTTTGCTAAGGATTGATGATTTATTTGATCAACTGAAAGGTGCAAGAATATTTTTCAGGATTGAATTTAGATAAAGTTATCATCACGTGAGAATAAAAGAAGATGATATCAACATAAAAACATTCAGGACAAGATATGGGCATTATAAATTTACAATAGTTCCATTTGGGCTATCAAATGCCCCAAATATTTTCATGTTCCTGATTAATAGAGTGTTCAGGGAGTAACTAGACAAGTTTGTGATTGTTTTCTTAGATGATATTCTCATTTACTCAAGGAAAAAAAAAGAGCATGAGCAACATTTAAGAATGGTGCTGCAAGTTTTAAGAGAGCATAAATTGTATGCCAAACTAAGTAAGTGTATATTTAAAAAAAAGAAGAATCACTACTAGGGGCATATAATTTTAGTAGATGGGATAACAGTTGATACCAAAAATATAGAGGCCATTATAGGATGGATAATGCCAAGGAATTTGAAGAAGTCATATATTTCATGAGTCTTGCAGGTTATTATCGAAGATTCATAAAGGGGTTTTTAGAGATTGCAATCCCAATAAATTGTTTGCAAAGGAAGGGAGTGGAATTTGAATGGAATCCCAAATGTGAAGAAAGTTTTCAGTAGTTGAAGGATATTTTAAAAATTGCACCAATCTTAAATATCTAGAATAATTTTTTGTGGTGTGCACTAATGCTTGCAAGGAAGGGATCGGTGGAGTCCTCGGTCAAGATATTCATGTGGTATGCTATGAGTCCTAGAAATAAAGGAGCATGAGATGAATTTTGATACACATGACTTGGAATTAGCCAAAGAAAATCAAGTGGAAGATGCACTMAACATAAGATCTCATGAAATGCATATTTCAGCCATCWTCACATTCAACACATATTTAAAAGATAAAATTTTAGAGGCTGCAAATTTAGGCCAAGAATATGTAAAAATAAAAGAAACATTGCAACAAGATAATTTAAAACAAAAWTTTAACTATTATGAGYTGAAAGAGGATGGAATCCTCATGTACAGAGGGAAAATATATGTGCCAAATTCCAGAGAGCAAAGAAATATAGTGCAAAGGGAAATTCACATTGTGCCATATGTTGGGAAACCATGATATCATAAAARAAATTCAGTTGTAAGAAGCCATTACTTTTGGCTGGGAATGAAGAAAGAAGTGGCCAATTACATATATATGTGTATAGAGTGCTAGAAGGTGAAAATAGAGCATAGAAATACAATGGGGGATGCTACAAACATTTCCCATTCCCAAGTGGAAATGGGAAGTGGTTACAATTGATTTCATTACAATGTCTAAAAGAACAATGAAGCAACATGATTCCATCATGGTGGTGGTGCATAAATTAACAAAATATACACATTTTATTCCTATGAAGGCCACATGCAAGGAAAAAAACATCACTGATATTTACATGAAGAAAGTTTCCAGGCTACATGGAGTATGTAAGGAAATTGTTTCAAACAAAGATCCAAAATTTACATCAAATTTTTAGAAAGAGTTATTCAAGGGATTTGGGACAAGATTAAATATTAGTACAATGTATGATCTAGAGTCGGGTGGGAAAATAGAGAGAACTAGCATAATCATTGACGACATGCTCAAAATGTCTGTGATGGAATGCCCATCAAAGTGGAAAGATTATATCCACTTAGTGGAAGTTTCTTATAGTAATGGGTATCAAGCCTCATTAAAAATGGTCCCATTCGAAGAATTGTATGGAAGAAAGTGTAACACACCACTGAGTTGGGATAACCTAGTAGATATAGATGTCATTGGGCTAGAATTGTTAAAGGAAATGGAAGAATATATGGCAAAAATCAGGTAGAATTTAAAGTTTTCCGAGGATAGGCATAAACGTTATGCAGATAAAAACAAAGTTTTTAGAGAATTTCAAGTGGGTGAACATGTTTTTGTAAAAGTGAAAGTGAAGAGAAGTTTGATCAGATTGGGTTGCTACCCAAAGTTGGTAGAAAGATATTGTGGGCCTTTTGAAATCTTAGAGAAAATAGGGCCAGTTGCATACATGATAGTGTTGGATAAATTTATGAGAGTGAATAATGTATTTCATGTATCATTATTAAAGAAATATGTGCATGACCCTAACCACACAATTGATTGGACTATGATCTAGGTGGAAAACCAAGGGTATTTTCAGGTGGAACAAGTACGCATTCTGGACTGAAAAGTCAAAGTGCTCCAAAACAAATCCATAAGGATGGTAAATGTTCAAGGGACCTACTATGGTTCTGAAGATGCAACATGGGAGCATGAAGAAACCATGTGGGAGGAATACCCACAAATTTTTGACAATTTTGAAGAAAACATAAATTGAAAGGGAAAGGATCCATTTTGGGAAGCTTGAGTTCTGAACCGTATCTCAGAATTGTTGGTCGCCTGCACTGATAGACTTGATAAAATAATGGTGTAGCCCACTGGACTAGATGTAGTGAATAGGGAACATTCTGTTGTCCCTTGAGATGATCCATGTTGTTAATGGAACTATGGTGAGTCATCCTAGGGGCTAAGACTCAGAGTGAGTCTTAAAGCCATGCTTATAACAGTAGAAATAATGAAAAATTTTGGGTAAGTTTTTTTCTCTCTCTCTCTCTTATAGAACTCTCGACCCTGAAACAATCCCTGACCAAATATAAAATAATTCAACCTTAAGAGGAATTTTTCCATGAGTTCTTTAAACAATTTGAGTTTTAAGTTGGGAAGAGAAATATTTAGAAGAAATACAAAATAAACATGTGAGGAAACTTTAAAGTGAATCTCATAGTCTATGGAAAGAAAAACATGCTGATAAATTGATAATTCAACAGTTCTAATAGTTATACCAGATCATTAAATCATGCTTCAAAAAATTAATATTTTCATATATTTAAATCCATGGAGGTACCCTCTGTGCATCATTAAATACAAGAAATAATGATGATAAGTGGTCATGCATTTAGAGGAAATCACTTCACTATCATAAGATAAACAACATGCAATAACACTAGACATGTCATAAAACTTGCTTCTCAAGCTTTTATTAATGGGGATATGATACAAGAAGCCATGAGATGATAGGGATGGATTTTACAAGATCACATACACATAAAATAAGCACATACTAAAGTATAACACAGGGGATGAATATCTTAAAGTTTGCAACCTTGAAAAATCATCTGTGTTTGAGGGTATCTTAGTCAAACAATTGTGGTTATAAGAAACTATTAAATTCCCCAAAGTTCCAACCCTTACAAAACGAATTCTCCTTTCCATTTTTCTTCTTGTTGTTCTTCAAAACTACTTCTTGATACTACTTACTATTCCTGATTTCATCATACCACTATCTTTGTTGTTTCTAAAAATGCTTACAACTAGTATAATCCTAACAAAAAGATTCTTTGGTAACCAACTTTACTAGGAATGTTGAGCACTACTTGATCCACCTTATTTACCCATGGGAATATTGAGAAACTGACACATATACTACCATGGCCTTCCCATTAGATAATTATTCTTATTCATATTTCAAACAATTTTATCAAGGTTAGTGTACCTCTCATATCATGGTCGAGGCAGGTGCTTAAAAACTCCTTTCAATTTGTGTAGGATATCGAAATCTCATGTGTGAAATTCCATTATATCTTGTACCGACAAGACTCATGTTATCTTATCAAACCACTTATCATCATATTTTTTTATGTTCCAGTAGCTCTGCATACCTTTGCTGAGAGTGAATATCTCCATTCCCCTCTTAAGGGGGAGGTAATCCCAAAATGATGAGCTCTTTGAAGATTTTTTTTAATGATGATACATCATCTACCATTTCTTCCATTCTACTTTCAACATTTTGCAATTGTCTCCTCTTTGTGAGAACTTTCTTTGCATCGATAATGATGTTGCTCCTATATTTAACATTCAGATCTCAAGTTTCTCTTTGGTTCTCCCATTTAGGAAGCTGATAATCTCGTTGGATAGGTTTGGTTTATTATCCAGTTCAGTATTTACCCAAATTATGTCATTCTCAACCACTTTAATCAACTCCATCTCATATCATACCAAAGAAACGTGTTTCCAATTGTCATTTATTAGGCTAGATATTTGGTCCCATATTACATGTTTAACTGCTTTCAATGTTGGCTTCCCTGTAGCTCTACTCTGCAATATTTCTATTTATTTCAAAGCTTCCTCTTTATCTATATTAAGCTTAGACACCAATGCTTCTCTATTCTTAAATTGTTCCTCTAGCTCTATAATATTCAAACTTTCTTCTCTCAATTGTGTGTTTAGAGACCCCAATTCATTTTCCTTCATACTGAGGTCAATCATTGCCTTGGCCAATCATTCTGTTGGTTCTATAATCTCGACTAGATATTTCCCTTGCAATGAGACTTGAGTTGAAGCACTTTGTTGATTTTTAAGAAATTCATTTTTTGGTTCCCAATATCTCAAATTCCCTTTGAAACTATGTATTCTCTTCATCTATCTCCTTCAATTGGAGGAGAAATTGTTCCTTTTCTTAAAAACTAGCCTCTAACTCTAGTGTTTGGACATGATAGGCTTCAAGCATGTTCAACTTCTTATCAAATTCTGTGATATTTGTGTCCTCTTTCTTTATTATATATTCAAACACTTTTGGATCTTTAGGATCTTTGCTCAAAGCTATTATCTTCCTTTCAAGATCCAACACCCTAGTTTTATTAGCTTTAGTAGCTATCTTTTCATGCCTCAGTTGCTTATATATTTTCAGTGCAATTTCCTTCTATTCTCTCTCACTTGCAAAGGATTGCAAAACCCCTTGATATATCATCTCACCGATGTTTTTGATGAAAATCAACCAAGTGAGGAGATTTGATACCCTTTTTCTTAAACTTTATCTACATCATTTTGTAGTCTATTGGAGAAAGTGGCTTTTATACTTTCACTTCTAAAAAAGACAGATTTAAGGTGCTTTCCTGATGATCTACTATTGTCAGCAACATGGTTGGTGGAGATTCTTTGACTCTTGTTGAGGAATACAAGCCTCTTTGGGATTCTTTGTCGCGTGTATTTATATCCTTATAATGAGCGAAAATTGTGGGGTGGTTTCTTTGATATTCCTTCACTAATGGTAGCTTGATAGAGTAACCCTACTGATAGCATCACTGATGGAAAATTCTCAACAATAATTGGTGTATCTTCAGGTTTGATCTCCCATTGAGTTACCTATATTACTCCTTTATCTTTATTGAATAAGTTCGCAAATATTTCTTCCTCGTATTCTTCTTCTTCCTTCTCTAGGTCAACTATTTTGAGCTTCTTTCTCTGATGTTGATTTTTCACTGAATTTGGTAGAGGACTTGATAATGGATGCTTCAATACTTTAACAGGTGGTATTGAGCTATAATGAGAGAATAAAACTAATGATTCATGAGATTATTTTTCTAATGTTTCTCTAACTTCTTCCCAGGATTCTAGATTTGTTGCCTTCTCTATATCTCCACTTGCCTCATGCTTATAAGTGGGATTTTTCTCAATGATTATTCCATTAGGGTCATATACCCACCTATCTTATTTCTCAAAATAAAGGAGGTTCAATAATTCTTCAACATTTCAAAAATATATTCTTTGTTGCACCAGGAAGGGGCCGACCTCTTGACGTAATGTAAACGCGATTACTTTCCTATGTTGGCCAAATAGGAAATGATCAACTCACAACATTTGTCTAATATATTCTAGAGCCATCAGATTGGGTGTAAGGAAAGAGGGAAGTCTAAAAGGTTCCTATGAGAAACCATAAGATTTGAAGAAAATAGAATTTTGAGCTAGGTACCAATCTATGTTTATGGAATATTTACTCAATTGTAGAAAGCGTTTCATTTCTGGAAAAAATCTCAGAGGAGGTGAACCATGAATGAGAGTGTATAAGGCCTTCATGTAATGGTTCACATAATAATTGAAACCCTCATTATTCTCCTACCTTTTGACACTTTGAGGCCTTTCAAATATTGGTTTGAGGTTTCCCCTTTGATATGAGACTTCTTTTTCCATACCCTTGAAATTAGTATGGTTTTGGGAAAGGATACGATATATCAAGTAGGACTTGTACCTGAAGCATCATGTACTATGGAAATTTTCTAATTGGACTTGAATGGACTCCTTTAATAGTGTACAAAATTCCCATTTCGGGGGAGCCATGGAACCTGTAGATAAAAGGAAGGAAAAAGGTAATCYRTTATCCTATCACAGTCTTGACCGAAAACCYGACAAAAGAAAGTTAGGGCATGTTGGATATTTCATGGAAAAWTTTAACAGGGCAATTGATTAATAGGATAGGTAGTGTAGTATTGGGGGCTTTGAGACCTCGAAGTGAATTTTATTTATCGACTTTGGTTAATACTCAATATGTGACCTCTAGGGCATGTTCTTGTAATATYTGTGAGGGTTCTTTTGGGAATAAGAGAATTTTGTCTAGGRATTCGGGTGATAGATGGAAAATAACATGTTTCTTATCAATGGATAATATCCTACTTTCAGAAGCCAGGTAATTGGAAATGCACCAATGGATGGAATTAGGGAAGTCAAAGGTTTGTGGTATGCTATAGCAGATTAGATTCGAATCCCACATGTGCATATAATCTTCGCCGCATATGTTATTTCCCTGTGCTATAATGATGATTTGACTTAGGCTGGAGCAAGAAAACACTGGGTCATAAATTTTACTATCACGGTGAATTAAGGGCTCATCGAATTAAAGTATMTTTCTAGAGKATTGAGGTGTTTTATGGTTTGACGTAGCTGCCATTTGAAAATATGCAGAAGATGAAYGCACAATGAACCAAAAGGGGTGGAAGGGTTACAAGTTACATTGAAATAAGACTACAGGTATGGGCTCCTGTAAGTAGATGTTCAATATATTTCTTTTTTCAAAAACAGTGAGTGTGTATTTTGGCGCTTTGGAATGAGTAATATTCTCTAGGCCCAATGGATTTTATATTTATTTTTTACCCTTTAGATTTCCACGCATTGCCTTCTATCAAGACACATATTTTTCATAAAACCCCTAGAGCTTGAGGGTTTGAGTGATGTCATGTTGATGTCATCATGATCAATTAGGAATGGTTGGCCCTTTGGTATGAAATCCAAGATCTTAAGAAAGCTCCATGTGGTGATGAATGAGAGCACATGAGAGTACAGGATAATAAATGTAGAGGCAATTAGACAAAACCAAAATATTGCTATCACGACTGGGTGATAGTGGTTTGGCTCACCATACCCTTCCCATGCGATGCAAATTCATTTTTCTATGCATGGCGCGTTAAACCATTGTCGCACCCCATTACAGTGATAACCCTTGTGCACTTCTCCATGCGACATGCATTATATGTCGTTGATCAAGCTCACTTTTAGTTGTCAAATGATCAGGCCCACATATTTATTGGCACTTTCTCCTTGAGCCATGGTTATATGGTATAGTATATCATGAAATAGGATTAATCCTAATTTGAATGTGATAATATCCATTTACACTCCAGAGAAATGCCCAGGCTTTTGAAACTCAACCTTGAGCCCTTAGGGATTGATTGTTTGTTGTAATATTTATCGGCTCTCAATAATATGCTTTTCCTATTTTATCCATTATCTTTGTAAGGTCCTTTTCAACCTATTTTTCTTGAATTTCGGCCTCATAATCGCGATTGGTGTGCACACTAATGACTAGATAAATCCAATACTAACATCAGCTCTAGTAGGGACAACATACCAATGTGGTCTGTTGAGAACTATAGAGAAAGTGCCTTCTCCTGTTGGGTTATGGATTCTGCATTAAACAAAAATTCCTTGTGAAAATGAAGACTCATCCAAGAGGTAAATAAAAATTGCTCAACAACTTAAAGTCAAAACCATACTTCTTGCTCGTGTAAAATATGGTGAATGAAGTAAAATAAAAAATACATAACAGTAATGGAAAAAGATTTATTTATGTACAGGGTAAGAAAAATGGCAGCACTCAGTACTGTAAGAAGTGTTTGAGGAAATTCCCATTAGAAAAATCCCTAAAAAATTCTCCATCAAGTTGAGCTGACGTCATATTTTTTCGTCAATACCTTGATTTACTCTGTTTGCCATTGGAACTTAATTAGTTGGTTTCTCCTCCTTCTTATATTATCAGACTCTGCTTTCTGTCTTTAATATGTATTATCAAAGTATATGTTCCTTAGGCTATGGATATCTTGGGTAGGTGTTTGGTTCCTTTTGTCACAATACTGAGAAAAAACAGGACCCTTAACTATCTAGTTAGGCTATCTAGAAAGCACAACACAAAGTTAGTTAGTAAGTGGCTCAACTAACATAAAGAAACAAGAGATAGGAAACAATGAAATAAATCTAAACTAAGCAAACAATAACTTGAAATGAATTCACAAATAAAACACAAGATATATATACCAAGTAAACCGATCTTCGAATTGATACTCCTTGGAGAAATACGAGAACTTATTAGTCCCCTCTTCCTCCTTGGGAAGGCTCTTGAGTCCCCAAGTACAAAGTATTATTTATAATATCAATGGATAACAAAGGAAAATGGTGAATAAAAGAGTGATGAACTACTCAATAGGAGAGATCTCTAACACTTTCTATGGATGCTCAAAATCTTTCTAAGAAGAATATGACTTCCTAAAGCTAAAAATGAGCAGCATAACAATAATCAAATGATTTTTTGTTTTTACATACAATGGCTCTTTATTTATAGGAGGATGACAAGATTTTTCTCAACTTGTTCCAAGTGTGAATGGGAAGCCCTTGGAGGTACCTCCCATCCCTTTCAGTGATGCAAAGGAAACATTTGAGGGTGATTTTGGGTATGGGGGAGGTTCCCTTCATCCCAAAAATGGTTTAGGCCTGACCAAACTCATCAATGTGCCATTTCGGCTTCCGCGTGGGTATTTCTACTATCAGTCATGCACTGTACACATCGTACATTGTTTCATCTCACACAGATGTGCATGCATGGCTTTGGATGAATGTTCATGGATTTAAAAAACCACTTTTGCATAGTTTTATCAATTTTTTGCCAACCTTAGTGTAATATTTCAATGAAAATTGGTAGTATGTTGTGTTTGTGTTACCTATTTCTTCATCCATTGTCTATATTTGTAGTCAACCATTTTCCGGTGATAAGAAATGCCCCCTGATGTGTGAGGTTGGGAGCATATGTATAGCCGAAATACATCATAGTTTCTTTCGATGATGACATTGTGTAGAAGGTGAGAAAACCTGAAAGTGAGGAGCGTCGAGAGTCATCCATCAGAGGAAGAGGGGATGAAATATCAGTACAAAGTATGCTAGGAAAACAAAAAGTGTTTGTACAAATGAGGCGGGCATGCCCCATGCTCATATCACGAGACCATAAAGAGATAGTAGTAATTGAACTTGTTGATGAAGTAGATATCTGCGGTGCCCTTAGGGGGTAAAAAAAGGAATGACAAGTGACAAGGCCGATGACCAAGGTGGCTTTGAACCGAGTGGTGAAGGACTCAAAATAATTGATGGCCTACTCAGATTCAGAGGTCATCAACCACTACTGAAAACTGCAATGGTCACAAAGTAATATCTACCGCAACACGATATTGTGTTGGAGTCGAATGTCATGGGGATCAACAACATCAAAGATAAATTATCACTCTCTTGATGGAATATCCAACAATACTGAGAGGGGGGGTGAATCAGTATTTTTGTTATTAATTTCACCAATATTAAGATAAATTAGGACTCTCTTGATGGAATATCCAACAATATTGAGAGGGGGGGTGAATCAGTATTGCCTACTTTTTCTTATTAATTTCACCAATATTAAGCACACAAATTAATTATTCAATTAAGAAATATATGATGAACAACAAACCCTTATGAACAAAATATTTTATCGTGGAAACCAACAGGGAAAACCCACCAACTCTTTTCTCATTAATAAATTTTTCTTTTAAAAAATTGTTTTCAAGCTACAACTTGATGGAGAGACTGTCCCCAAGTTTCTTCAGCTACGACTGAAGGGATGATTCCACACCCCATTTACCAGCTACAACTGGAAGGAGGCTACAAACCCCTATTTTATTAGCTACCACTGAAAGGATGCTTTGACACCCTATTTACCAGCTACAACTGGAAGGAGGATACGACCCCCTATTTAGTCAACTATAACTGACAAGGAAGAACCTACTCCTCTGCAAGATCCAACCTTCCCTTACACCACCCATCCACCCTTAATTTTACAATGTAATTCAATCTCTTATGTTCTTCATTGAATTTGATTCATGAAGCGATTAACACAAGTCATATAATATTTGACTCCATTTTGATTTCAACTTGTTTTCCCTTGCTCCCTTGATGTAGGTTATAACACTTATAACTCTTTTACTATACTCTGTTCAAGGTTTTTATAAACACACAGAGATACTATCAATTCTTCAAGTCTTCTTAGAGTTATTAACTGTTGCACTTTCTACTTGTCTGTTGCAACCTCTCTACAGTCAAATGTCATCTCATGCTATCTGGGTTCTGTCATTTAATCTTCAATGAATCTACTGCAATCTAATAAAGGTATTCTATATCAAATACTTCATTGCATAATTTATTCTCTATCTTCTTCTCTTTTTGATCTTCAATAAGACATTGACAGGCCCATTAGAGCCAACAATTCTTCTTCTTTAACTCTGCCTTTGTTTTGATCTTCTTATATGAACTGCAGAGATACCTTATTCTCACTAGTATTTCTCGTTTATATATTCTTCCAACTGGTGTGAGATATGAAACATCATGTCCCTTTTTTTGGTCCATCACACCTCTTCATTTTAACATTAACATAATCTTTGTTATTATTCAAACCTTACCATGAGGGATTTTCATAAATTGATCATAGATATGGATCAATTTCATCTTTCAACTCAATCCCAAATCTTTGCAATTATTGCAGAAATCCAGTTCTGCAGAGGTGCTTCCTTCAAACCATTTTCATATGAAAGACAGTGAAAAACCATGGATTATCAACTTAAGCAATGAATTATTTCTCTTATTCCAAATGACCACAGGCGGTGACCAAGAGCTAGGCAAAGCAAGTGCTTGATCACTTATCAGAATCAATAGGCACGTTTTAATCTCCCGATTAGATGGACGACTGTTAG
>JASDQU011504842.1:6758-23014 GCA_032191745.1 Picea mariana
ATTTATGTATGATCGGTGGATTGATCGATCGGAAAGGAAAATATTTTCGGAGTGTTTATAATAGATGACAATTGGATCCATTAGCTACATATCTTCTCTTTCTGGATCATTTTACAACTAGATATAGCTAGAACGCTAGCTTCCTTAGATGCAATTTGTTGGAACACTATGGATGACTCTAAGCGAGGTGGTTTTTTGTTGTTCTGCCTACTCAGTGTTGGTCTGGTTAGAGACTGGGAAACAAAAGAGTTGTTGGATGGAGACTCACTCCCCAGGTCAGAAAGAAATGGGAGGGATCGAGAAGAATAATAAACGATTGTCGAGCCACACCTATTGGATTGGACGTATAATTCTCAATCGATTGCATGGGCGGGTAGTTGTCTTTTCCATTTTGATGAGTCCTTTCAAAACATTTTGAGTTACGGTTAGAGGGACCTGTTTAGTTGTGAAAGAAAAGAGATTGCGTAAATCATTCAATTGGTTGGGTTTGAGCCCTCCCTTACCGGTCCAACAAACCGACACAAATCTGATTTGTTCGTTCGTATCGACATAAATCATTGTTTCGGGTAGATCTATTTCAACACAATGTCTAGCTAGCAGAAAACAAGAACCACTAAAATAACTTCACCAACAAATGAACTTAACCACAGAATCAAATCTATCAATGAAACCTATTTTCCTTTCCTTCTTCTTTCAAGTATGATAGGCAAGCATTTTAAGATTGCTTGGTTTTATGATTGGTTTACCCACGACTGTTCCCATCCATTCGTATCCTCCCCTCGTTATTATCCCTCGACCTCCTAATCTTTGGGTCAATGTAAAATCAATAGTCAAACCAAATTATCAAGTCGAGCGGTATTTCTACCTTCTTGGCAGGAACTTGTTGCTCAACAACTTTCCTTGTTTGATTGGTAATCTTTATAAATATGATTTTGATTGCACCAATTATTTCTAACATAACATTTAAAGCTAGGTAAGTTAACATGTTTTAAGAAATCAATGAATATTTGTGTAAATATATTTTGACATTCTTATTATCTGATTGGTTAATCTTTTAAAGCTAAGTAGGTTAAAAGGTTTTAGGAAATTAAATATATTTTGACACTCATGATTTGATTGATTGATTGGTAATCTTTGATAACTATGAGTTATGATTTTGATTGCACCAACGATTTTTAAGATAACATTTAAAGCTAGGTAGGTTAAAAGGTTTTAGGAAATCAAAGAATATTTGCCTAAATATATTTTGATACTTTTGATTATTTGAAATTGGTTAATCTTTTAACGTTAGATAGGTTAAAAGGTTCTAGAAAATTAAATATATTTTCACACTTTTGATTGGTAATTTTTGATAAATATGATTTTGATTGCACCAATTATTTCTAAGATGGAATTTAAAGCTAGGTAGGTTGAAATGTTATAAGAAATCATGGAATATTTTCCTAAATATATTTTGACATTTTTTATTTGATTGGTTAATCTTTAAATGCTAATAATTTTGAAAATAGGGGTTTCATTGTAAAAGTTTCAAATTTACATTTACATATATATTATATATGAGATTTACTTGTTTGCCGGATAAGGAACTCTTTGGGATACCTCATTCCACCCTCAGTTAAGTATATTTCCTTGTTTATTATTTTGAGAAGACGTTAATATATATGAGATTTACTTGTTTGCCGGATAAGGAACTCTTTGGGATACCTCATTCCACCCTCAGTTAAGTATATTTCCTTGTTTATTATTTTGAGAAGACGTGTTTTGTGCATAAAATAAGTGACAATATTTATAAAGGAATATAAGATTAATATTTGTAATGCATGAGGATTATATTTGTACAATATTTATAAAGGAATATAAGAGTAATATTTGTAATGCATGAGGATTATATTGGTAAAGAAAAAATAGTATGTGCTCATGCATGGTTTTATATCATTGATGAGAAATTTAGGTTTCTTTTTAATAATTATTGTTGATTTTATGAATTTTTGTAGATTTGTTGAAAAGGTAGTGATGGACAATTGTATAGATATTTATGTGAATGTGTGGAATTGACGAAGTGAGAGAAATCAAGGGAATTTTTGGTTTATAGATAGGCATGCAACAAATCATAGTTACATTTTTGCTTGATATGATAATTCATTAGTTTCATGGAGAGATGAAAAATAATTGTTATTATTAAAATCTATCACAACAAACTTAAACTTATTATATATAGTTAAATGCATTTTTTAAGTTAACAAAAATTGCTTTAAAATGTATAAATCTATAAAAAAAACCTATGCCAAATTAATTCTAGAAATAATACCCTCATGAATTAGGATGGTTAAAATCCTATGCCAAATTAATTGTTAAAACAAATTTCCTTACTAAATGAAATGTAGTATTACCTCTTTATCTACCATTGTTTTATCAAATGCTCTTCTCACACGCACAAGATTTATAACCCTCCCCATGGGCATGCATTCTTTTCTCTCCTAATGTGCATGGGTTTATGTCTATTTTGGGATATTGTGTGGTCCTTGTAGGTTTCATGTGATCTTGTAGGCTTATAATATTCCTTGTGAACTTTGTTCTTCTTTAGTCATGCAGTGGAAATATACAAAATTTATTTTTTATTGCATTGTGTCGCTTTATTTTATTATTATAATCATCACAATTTGATGATTTTAATTTTAATTTTTACGAGGCACAATTGCTTGAGCATAGCTACAACTCAATACCATGCAGTCATTTGTCCTATTGTAAATGTCATAATGAGACAACATCATTGTGTTAATGTGAAAATTAATTATTGTTGATCAAATGTCTTTATGAGATGGAACTTCTTGTCTCAGTGTGGTAAATTTATGACATTTCATATGTTGAAATTATATAGCCAATCATCTAAGCAACACATAATTCGATTTTATTTTATTTTCAAATAAGTTCGCTATTGATATTCTTTGGGAAGATGAACATTTTCTATCTCTCTTTCTCTCTTTATTAGTTGTAGCTAGAGTTTTTCCCATTATTTAACATATTTTTAGGTCTAGTATAAGGGCGATATAATACATTCATCCTATGACCTAAAAAAACTCATAAATGATATGAATGTGTTGGATTACTGGGGGGGTGAATCAGTAATGAGCAATAATTGTACTTTTAACCACAATTTGTTCTTCAAGAATATTCAATAGTTTATCATTAGCATTCAATATATCATCAACAATATAATCATAAATAACATCACATCGCAATAAATACAAAGTACACCATAATTTACGTGGAAACCTAAACGAGAGAAAACCATGGAATGCTTTTCTTATATATCAAAAGAATACATTCATTGGAAGCACCAACTTCCGATTCTCCAGCTACAACTGGAAGGAAGCTTTAACCCCCTGTTCTCAGGCTCCAACCTGAAGGAAGGTACAACTCCCTAAATTCTATGGCTCTAACCAGAAGGAGGCTACAGCCCCCTGATTTCTCCATCTCCAACCAGAAGGTGGCTAGAACCACTTATCCTTTCCCCCTCCAACCTCCCTGTAATATAAATGTAGACCAATTGTCATTATCACAAACTATGCCACTTTCATTGCCACTGTCACTATCACTCCGTCTCTATCACTGTCACTATAACTTTGTCACGGTCATTATGACTATGTCATTGTTATTGTCACTCTGTCACTATCTCATCAACCAACCGACACCTATACCATACCATGCATTAAATGTATATCAACATACATATTATCTCATGCATCATTAATGAACCAAAGATACATCAATAAAAAATAGTGAATCATGAACTAGAGCATCAACCACGTGTAACATGTACCATATACCATACCATCAACCATATGCATATATGTACCATATCATCAATGAAGTATCTTAAAGGACCAATGCATGCCCCTCATGCATATGCAACCATACAAAATGAATATGCCTCAACCATATACAATCAACTCAAGGATAAGAACTATAAAAACCATGCCATATGTTGAACCAGATCTAAGAGTGCTCCTCACTCAGCCAAACAACCAAGATATACCATATCGAGATACGAAACCAACCATACCAAGTATGCCTCAACCATACACCATATCATGACTAAAAATAACCATCAAAATAAGTAAACAACCATACCAATACCTCTGAAGCTGACTTGAAATAGTAAGATGTTGACCTGTAACCTTCCTTTCATACTCTAGGGACCTGGTACCAACATATACTCAAATTTTCATGAGATTTTCACATGTATGCGACTTTTTCCTCTACAAACCGCGTATATATTCCCTTTTCTTCACTGCATCCCACGTACATATGCTCCCTTACTGACCTTCAACTCGTGTATACCTCAAAAACTAGGGTTTTTCTATAAATCCAAGATTTTCATCATTGACCCTTCTTTTCTACCTTAGAAAATAATGCTACAACCTTAGCAAAAGATCACTCGATCACAAGAAAGATAAACGATGAATAAGTGTGTGAGTGTACTTGTGAATGAATCCTTGAGGTGCTTATATACTTGATCTAGGTAACTCCTCTCCTTAATTTAGGGCTTCCAGGGTTTTCTTATTACAACAAATTTACCCCTTTGAACAAGACTTATAACAAAATAGTGGCTTCTTGTCCACTCTTTGGGGATTCCAACTTTACAAGGCCATATCTCCCTAACCGTGAGGAACTACGTGGTGTTCCACATATCACTGGAAAAAACATGAAAAGTATTATCCATTTATGAGGGTCATGCCTACATTTACATTGTCCTTCATGTACATATTCCTCATTCAACTTCGAGTACCAAAACCACACCGTCAGGGCTACCGAAAAAATTCAAGGATTGACATCAATCTATAAGGGTTGATATCATTCTCCAAGGTCACTCTCCAAGGTTTGAAATCAATGAAAACCATCAAACCACTGTCCAAAAATCTCCCCCTTTGGAATTGATGGAAACACTTAGACATGGAAATCCTTATGCTCATGCCCCCCCTATGACCATTTCTCCCCCTGATTGCATGCCTCTATCTCTCCATGCCTTACTCTTTATCTCTCCCCCTTGGACATTAATGGAAAAGGGTACTCCTCATCCAAGGTTGATCCCCCTATCTACAAGCCTCTGTTAACTCTATAGACTTTTCTCTTCATGGTGCTTCCTCACATAATTCTTTGAGGTATATATGAAAAGAATTCAAAAATTTTGTTACTTGAACTTCTTCAAGACATATGTTTATCTTCCCCTATCCAGTTAAGCTTGATGCTAAGTGGATCACTATGGGGCAGAAACTACTCCAAGTTTCTTCCATAGATACTCGAAAGGTTCCCTTACAAGCGGTTTGGTGAAGATATCTACAATCTTCTCCTTTATCCCAATATACTCTAGCTTGATGTTCTTCTCTGTAGTCTGTTCTTGTAAGAAGTGATACTTGATCGGAATGTGCTTCATCTTAGAGTGCATCATTGGATTCTTTGAAATAATGATGGCATTGGTGTTTTCACAAGGTATTGAAATAGGCTCATCTTACTTTACTTTCATATCCTGCAATGTCTGCTTCATCCAAAGAACCTAAGTACAACAAGTTGTTGTTGCAATGTATTCTACCTTTGCTATGGAAAAAGATATTGATGATTGTTTCTTGCTTATCAATGATACCAGACACTCACCCAAGTAGAAATTTTCTCCACTTTTACTTCTTCTATCGTCAACACAACCTGCCCAATCTGCATCTTTGTAGGCCACAAGAGATAGATCCTTCCTTTTTGGATACCATAAACCAAACTCTTCTATACCTTTAAGATATCTAAATATCCTATTTACTTCCAAAACATGTGATTCCTTTGGTGTTGCTTGAAACCTTGCAACCTGTCCAACTGCCTGCATCACATCTGGTCTAGAAGCTACCACATAGAGTAAGTTGCTTATCATCAATCTGTACTACCTATGATCTGCATCATTGGAATCATCATCCTTACTTAACTTTCAACTTGTCTTCATAGGAGTGTTGACTGATTTGCAATCTGTCATTCCAAACTTCTTCAACATTTCTATGATATACTTTTCCTGAGATATGAAGATACCTTTATTGCTTTGACATATCTAAAGTTCCAAGAAGAAAGTTAACTCTCCAAGAAATGACATCTCAAACTTGTGTTGCATGTCTTTGGCAAACTTCTGACTCATTTTGTCATCGTCACTTCCGAAGATGATATCATCTACATAAAATTCAATAATTAATATACTATCTTGATAAATATTTCTGTAGAGATTGTTGTCTCCGTTTCCTTTATTGAATCCTTGATGTTGTAGATATCTATCCAGTATAGAATACCATGTTGTAGGTGTCTTCTTGAGTCCATATAATGCTTTCTTCAACTTGTAGACATATCCTTCCTTTTCTGTCAACTGAAATCCTTTGGGTTGCTCAATGTAAACTTCTTCCTCTAGATCTTCATTCAGGAATGTTGATTTCACATCCATATGATACACCTTAATGTTCTTAGAGCACACATAATCTAGTATCAGTCTGATTGCTTCCATCTTGAAAACTGGGGAAAGCTTCTCTTCAAAACCTACACCTTCAACTTTAAAGTATCCTTTTCATACCAATATTGCTTTGTTCTTGGTAACATATCCTTCCTCACTCAATTTGTTCCTGAAGACCCACTTTGTACTGATTACATTCTTGTTCTTTGGTCTTGGAACAAGTTCCCAAGTGTCATTCTTTTCTATCTGGTCTAACTCTTCATCCATAACTTTGATCCAGAATTCATCCTTGCCGGATTATTCAAAACTGCTCGGCTCAATAGTATATAGTAATGCTAGATGTTTCTATTCTGGTGAACATATTCTTCTTTGGTTTTGACTCCTACATCTTTATTTCCAATAATATGTTCCGATGGATGATTTTTCTGCACTCGTCTGTTGAGAGTCTTTGGAGGTACTTGAATATCATGTTGTTCTTACTCTACTTTTGGCTGCTCTTCTTCTTCATTTGATTCTTCATCTACTTATTCTTCTTTCAAATCTTCTTCGTGATCATGTTCCATTGAATCAAATTGAAACATTTGTATGTTTTCCTTTTGCTTGAGTACCCAATCAGTATGCTTTTATCGACTTGAGAATCAAATTTTCCAATTCTTCCATCTTCTCTTTTGATGTAGCATTTGCTTCTGAAAACTCTGAAGTGATTTAAATTTGTTGGTCTTCCTTTCCATAGCTCGTATGGAGTATTATCAATGTTATTTTTGAGCATCCCTCTATTATGTATGTGAATTGTTGTATGCACTTGTTGTACCCAAAAGACATCTGTCAACTTGGAATCCATTACATGGTTCCGGTCATTTCCTATACTATTATGTTCTTCCTTTCAACAACTCCATTTTTTTGAGGTGTCCTAGCTACTGAGAATTTCCTCTTTATCCCATGCTTTCTACATAATTCCATGAATTGATTTGATGTAAATTCTGATCCATTATCCCATCTCAAACATTTGATTTTCAAATTTGTCTCAGTTTCAACCATCTCTTTTTATGTCTTGAAGATTTGGAATGCCTCTGACTTCTTGTTTAGAAAGAAAAATATAGTCATTCTTGTGTAGTCAGCAACTAGTAGCATGAAGTACTGTTCACCTTTCAATCATTTTGTTCTTTTTGGTCCAACCAGATCAATATGTACAATTTCTGGTGGTTTTGTTGTGTAGTATTCCTTTGATTTAAACTTTGTCTTGGTCTATTTTCCCTATAGACAATGCTTGCATATAATGCTTGTTGGCTTCGAGATCTCGGAAATTTCTCTTACTGCTTCCTTTTTGCTAACTTTGACAAGATTATCAAAATTTATGTGACCCATTCTTCTATGCCAGATGCAACTTTCATCATCCTTTCCTAAGAAACGTCTTTCCTTTCCTATTTCATTTAGAACATATCTGTTGCTTGGAGTTCTTACAGCTGTAGCTACTAACTTTCCTAATTATGCTTTCCTCATTTCACACTTCTTTGAATCAAACACAAGTATGTGTCCTTGATCACACATTTGAATTACACTTAGAATACAGTGTTTCATGTCTTCAACCAGTAAAACATTTTCTGCTATGGCATCCTTACTTTAGAGCTTAACTGTGCCCTTTCCAATTATCTTGTATGAGTTTTCATTCCCAAATGAAACTGATCTATCTCTTTCCTTCTTCAATTTCAGAAATCTGTCTTTATCACCTTTCATATGCTTTGAGCATCCACTGTCAACATACCATCCATGTTTCTTGTGTTGATATTGCAGAGAAAGATTACATTCTTCAGTGTTTAATTGATCTTGCTTTCTTATCCATATCCTTTGTGGTTCTTGCTTATGACTGTTGATATTTTTATTTTGTTCTCTTGGAGGAACAGTGAATCTACAGTCTCTATCCATATGTCCAAAGTTGTTTCACTTATAACAATCTACCTCATTACTTAATGATCCAAATCTATTGTAGCTTCTATTTTGTGCTTCATGAGATCTTCTTGGATAATTATTTCTTGTATAACCCTCATCATTGCTTCTGTTCTTGGTATTGGTGTCAAATTTTAGAGTTGTTATTAAGTTCTTTTCAATTTACTAGACAATAATAACATAAGCAAGATCATTGAAAGAAACACAATCACAAGGTACACAAAATTTATCCTGGGAAATCCTCATGAGGGAGAAAACCTAGAAAAAAATTCCTTAATATAGATTGCCAATACAATGCCAAGATAATAAACCAAACACTAGAGAATATCCAAGACTGAGCAATGTGACTCTCTCTTCTCCTTCTTCCGGCAATTGCAGCTTCCTTAAAACTTGCGCACTAGATGAGTGACTTGAGTGAGTGAGTGAATGAGGCACTAGACTCCCTTATTTATACTAGTTGAGGAGTGCTAGGGTCGTGTCTCTTCATCAAGAAAAGACAACTTCTTCACTTAGTGGCTCAAACCACTTTAATTAGCCCTAGGGGCCGAACTCTCAATTAGCATCATATAATTAGGGTTTGACCAATCCAAAAAAGGGGATTTGGTCATACATAAGTCCCAACATGATCAATCCACAAAATGGGATTTATCTATAAGATAATAAATCAATAATAAGTAGAATATACTTCAAAGTTACAATATTTCAACACTCCCCCTTAACAAGAAGGGTATTCTACAACATCATCAGGAGAGAGAGAGGGTAGCAACAAAACCAACATCTGGAACACCGACTGGCATATCTATAAATCATCATAAGTTTTTCTCATCATCAATAACATCATCATTCACAGCATGGAGTTGGAGTATCATCATCATCATCATTCACATCATGGAGCTGGAATAACATCATCATCATCGTTCACAACATGGAGTTGGAATATGATCATCATCATCATTGTTCACATCATGGAGCTGGAATCTGAAACACCAACATCAGTTAGCATAGAATCTATAAAAACAACATCAACAGGACTAGGCTGATGCAACATCATCAATAACACAAAGTTGAAACAACAACATCATCAACAACACGAGGCTGGAAAAACAACATCATCACAACACAAGGTTGGAGAAATAACATCATCACAAAACAAGGTTGGAGAAACAACAACATGACAACATGAGGCTGGAGCAACAACATCATCATCATATAGCAACATAATGAGGCAGGTGTAACAACAACATTTTTTGGTACTCTGACAGTCCTTAGGGATCTGCCCAAGAATCATAAGATTCCATATGATATAAAATCCCAACGGAGCTAACACGTGGTACTCTGAAAAACCATCCTTATTGAACCTTTGGGATCTTCCCAGGAATCATAATATTCCCTAGGATTATAAAAATCCTAACAGAGCTACCACTACTAACCACATCTGGCATATAGATGCACGGGTACTCTAACAAACCATCCTTACCAGACCTTCAGGATCTGTCCAGGGATGATCAATCCCCTAGGATATAAAATGTTAACTGAGCTACATGTTGTTGGTCAGGATACCATAGTATCATCAACATCACTCCCCCTTTTGAGGGAGGTCCTTTCAGACTATACCAAGTTTGTCTCGAAAGTATTCAAAATTTACACGAGACAAAGGCTTAGTCAACACATCTGCAACCTGCTCAAATATTGGAGCTTTACATCTCCCTTCTACACCATATCATGAATGTAGTGATACCAGATTTCTATGTGCTTCGACTTATCATGGAACACAGGGTTCTCCATCATCTTTATGCAACTCTGGTTATCACATAGAATCACAGTTGCTTCCATATCCAGATCAAATAGACTTGCCAACAACTTCCAAAGCCATATGGCTTCACAACTGGCGGAACATGCAACAATGTATTCTACTTCTGTCGTGCTGAGAGAAATACTAGATTGCTTCCTACTTTGCAATGAAGTCATGGTTGACTGCAAATTGAAACAATATCCTGAAGTGCTCTTTTTGTCAGAAACACTTCTAGCCCAATATGAATCAGTATAACCAACCAATCTGAAGTCACAATCTCCATTATAACATAGACCAAAGTTCAACATACCCTTAAGGTATCTCATCACATGTTTTGCAGAAACAACGTGAACATGTCTTGGCTCTACCAGATACTGAATCAATTTTTTCATAGAAAAACGTATATCTGTCCCAGTATTCGTTAGATACATCAACGATCCAATGATATGTTGGTACAGTGTAGAATCAACCAATTCTGACGAAGTATCAACCAAGAGATTCAACTTTGTTTCCATGGGTGTGTTCATGGATTTACATTCCAACATATCATACCTCTTCAGTATTTCAACTGCATACTTCCCTTGGTTAAAGAAGATCTTCTCTAGGATCTGCCAAACTTCAATACCTAATAAATAGTGCATCAGGCCTAGGTCTTTCATCTCAAATGATGTATTGAGCTTCTTCTTACAATCAGTGATGAGATTTTCTTATCCAATTAAGAATAATTCATCTACATACAACAACAATATAACTGGATCATAATTCATAACCTTGAAGTTAAGGTTAGAATCAACTTTACTCTTGGTAAATCCCAAGCTCATCAGAAAACTATAAATCCTATCATACCAAGCTCTTGGAGCTTGCTTCAATCCGTACATAGCCTTCTTCAACCTGCCTACATAAGTCTTTCTGGTGTAACTTCCACTTCATCTTGGCTTCAATAGATATGATGGTTCTGATAGAAGTGTATCTAGATACATGAGCAAACGTCTCTTCATAATCAATGCCTTCCTTTTGAGAGAAGCCAAAAGCTAGAAACCTTGCTTTATGTTTTTTAGTACTTCCATCAACAACATGTTTTATCTTGTATAACCATTTGGAGGATACCACATCTTTGTTCTTTGGTCCGGGAACTATTCACCATGCATCATTCTTTATAATAGAATTGGTATTATTCTGTCATGGTATCTGCCCATTATTTATTCTGAATTGCTTCTTCAAAGCAAGTAGCATCCTTTTCTATGAGATCACACATCAAAGCCATATAACTGGAGAATGAATTAGGTTTCTTTATTTGTCTCATGGTTCCTTCTGGGGCACCATACTTCTCTCCATCTTGAATAATTTCCCTTGCCCAAGCTGGCTTTCTCTTGTGAGAGATCGTCATCTAGGGAGGTTCTTGAGATTCTATCATATCATGATGTTCTTGAATCTCATCATCAGGGGTAACTGTGACTTCCCTTACTGGTTCTGCAACTCTGGGAGCTACATGATATTCTTCATATACTTCTTCAAGATGGCATCTCCTTGATTTCTTGAGTGTTGCATCTTCATCAAAGGTTACATCTCTACTGATATCAATATGATGGTAACCTAGTATGTAAATTCTGAAGGCCTTAGAGACCTCATTGTATCCAACAAATATTCCCTTCTTTCTTGAAGGGTCCAGCTTGGTTCTCCTTTCCTTCAAAATATGTACAAACAATGGACAACCAAATATCTTGAGATAACTTACTTCTAGCTTCTTTCCAGAGAACATTTATTCGGGGGTTTTGAATCCAAGTGCACTATTGGATAATCTGTTTTGGGCATACACTGTTGTTCTTGCTAGTTCAACCCATAAGTGGATTGGAATATCTTGATCATTGATCATAGTCTTCACTGCTTCCATTATAGTTCTATTCTTTCTTTCTACTACACCATTTTGTTGAGGATTGTACAGAGTGGTGAGCTCTCTCTTAATCCCTTCATATCTATAAAATATTACAAATTATTTTGAGGTGTATTCTCCTCCATTATCTGACCCGAGTATCTTTATTTTTCTTTCAAAGAGATTCTCTATCAAGGCTTTGAATTCCTTGAATTTTCCAAACATTTCATCGTTTGATTTCAAGAAGTAAACCCAAGTCTTGCGAGAATAGTCATCCATAAATGACACATAGTATGCATACCCACTAAGAGAGGTTGATGGCATTGGGCCACATATGTTTGATTGGATGAGTTCCAAGATTCCTTCTTATTTACTATCACTCTTCTAGAAATTATTCTTTATGTTATTTCCTTGTGCACATCCCTTGCACACACCTTCATGATCAACCTTAAATTCTGGTAGACCTGTAACTACCTTTCTCACATATGGTAAGGCTTTGTAGTTGATGTGAGCTAGTCTTATATGCCAAAGTTCACATGGAATCTTAGTGGAGTGATTCAAGGATGCATCTGAGTGATATTTTAACTTATACATGCCACCTTCTTCTGTTCCAATAACAATTGCATCGTCTAGGGTTTTTCCTTTAGGCCACATAAGAACTTCACCATCTTTGAATGCAACCCTGAAACCTTTCTTATCTAAAAATGAGATAGAAAGTAAGTTCTTTGTCAAACTTATATAGTACATCCTTCATCTTCATTGGGGTCCCTAAATCAATTTTGTAAGTGGATTCTCCCACTCCTTTGATAGGGTATTGGTAATCATCTCCAAGTGTAACTTTCTGGGGAAAGTTATTTTTTGTAAGGTCAGAGAGAATGTCTCTCTGACCTGTCATGTGCTTAGAAGCACCACTATCTATGAGCCAAGTGTCCTCTCCACGTGACACAGATCTTGAGAGGGTAGAGAATAAAACATAGTCTTCAATCTTTTCTTTAATCATCTTCATGGGTGGCTCATCATCTTCAACTGCATGGGCATGGTGCATTTTTTTATTTCTCTTCTTGTATTCTTCTCTTCTAGCTGGACAATTCTTAGAAATATGTCCCATATTGTCACAATGGTAACATTGATAAGAGAATAAATCCTTTTCTTTTCTTTGACCTTTCTAAAACTTATGGAATCTCCTTAGAGGGTGAGATTCTTTATGGAAATGGGTGAATCTCTTTGGGGAGTGAGATTCCTTATGTAGGTAGGTCTCCTTCTTGAAGTGAGACCTTATCTTTTCTCCTTTAGTACGAGAAGTTAGGACTTTATCTTCATCCCTTAAAATAACTTCTTCTCGGTTAGCTACTCTTGCTTCTTCTTGAACACATTCTTCCAAAAGACTATCAAATTGGAGTTTCTCTTTTCTTGCACAGATAGTTTGGATGAAGGCATACCAAGGTCTTGTGAGACCATTTAGATCTGTCATTATGAGTTCATATTCTTCTAGGTTGTCTCCAATTTCTTCTAGTTGTTACTTTAATTGAGAAACCCTAGAGAAATAGTCATGAATGTTTTCTCCTTTCTGCATCTTTGTATTCTTGATTTGGGTTCTCAGATTCATCTTCCAATTGATATTCCTTCCTTCATGCATTCTAGTTAGGGCATAATTTTTTTCTTTTGGAGTATTCTTAAAATACACTTGAGGGATAAAGTGGTCTTTAATAAAGTATGCAATGATTCTTTTGGCCTTAACCATAGTTGTAACATCCCCGACCATCCACAAACTGGGTAATGCTACCATGTAGAATATAAACTTATATAATATATATGCATTTTAATCGAAATAAAACACATAACACAATAAACACAGAATTATTGCTACTCGTTCAGATTCAAACAAGATTAACAGTAAATCCTCATGCAACAGAATACATGATAATATTCAAACATCAATAGCACAAACATCCATAAAATACATAATTAAGCACAACAATGATATTTATCTTTTAGCTAGAGTAAATACACCAACTGCGTGCAGACCTTCCACAAACCTTCTAGCCTTAGACCGCGTTGCTTATCACTCTCAGCAGTAGGTCACCCCTAAGCTAGGACTAAACTCCATCGGGCAAGGGAATTCTAGGCTTGGAAAGGACAACAAGGAAGTTGCATAAAGAAACAGGAAGGATCTTTTATCCCAGGAGCCAGTTGCGCCCATAACACACAAACCCTCATTCCCCACACACTTTCTCCACCCCAGGAGGATACACCTTCACTAATACAAGTCCATCGGCTAGTAAACCTCCCTTACCTTGGGCTTCAACAACAGGATGGACCAGAAGTCTCAGAGTATTGTAGCTGCTACGAGACTCCCTTCCCAACAAACTCTCTCACCTAGGAGAGTTGCTCACAGGCCTGACAACCTAATTCTTCAATTCAGCTCCTAATAAATACTTCAACAACATTCATCTAACATCCGGGTGATGAAAAAAACAAGAATCAATTATGGGCACCCAAAATGGAAATGGCTAGACGATAAGACACAAAACGGCTCAAGAAACAAATGGGAGAAACCCAAAAACGGTTCAAGTACGGACTCGGCTCTGTAAGAGCAGATAGACTGGGTTCACAAGACACACAAGTCAACTTTTCCCTCCCCCAATGGGTTTCTCATATGTGAGAGGTTATGCAGAGGGTAGACGTAGAGGCCAGGCAACGAATCGAGAATGGAAAATGAACCCCCTTCTCGTGAGAGGTCTTCTCAACGGTGCGTACTGTGCATAGGTAACCAGAGGTTGACGTCCCAGGCCAACGAGTTCAGGCGGAGGATGCCAGAATGGGGAGAAAACCCCTTCCATGGTTTGACTCTTGGGTTTTAACTGCATGAGCCCAAGTCAAAACTTGTCTCCCTGGAGCTGCATTCACTCCACTTAGAATACGTTCCCTTTCCAGGAACTTAGGACAACACTCAACATGTCCACCTTAGACTTCAGGAATTAATATTAAATTATTATTCCTTTAGAGGTAAGCCCCCTAGCTTAGCCCCTAGGCCCAAACACTTAGCCCCCTCCCTTGCCCAACCTTGTGGAATCTTAGTCCCCCATCACTCTTTTTTCGTGGTCGGTCTACACGCAGCGATGTGTATATTTTTATTAATGATTTTTCATAATTACATATACAAAACAGAATCCTGGCCTTAGCATCCTAGGCTCTCTAGCCTAATCACCACATAAGCCTCCTAGCTTATTACAACTCGACTCACCAACCTATCAAATATGTTTACAATTCATAATTAAAACTGGGGCTCTACCGAGGGATATTACAATCCCCACCCCTTATTTTTGTACTGTCCTTAGTGCAACTTGTTTATACATATATAATTCAAAAATTATTCAAAAGCTCCAAGATTTAGCGATTGGAAGCCCATTATCCACCTGGTGCTTTACTTTCAAGTACCAATTCTGGTATCCATACTGCAACTAAAACTCAATTGCTCTATTCCATAGAGTTGCTTCAGGAAAGCATTCAGCTTACTGTTTCTTGTTACATGCTTCAATTAAACCTCATTGAAAGCACTGAATGGTTGTAGATCCATGATGTTCCATCCATTGATAAAATCTCAGAATTTCTATGACTCCACAGACGTAAACACTTTGCTCGTAGACCTATTCATTCGGAAGCCACATTAGAACATACATGCAATATATATACAGGAAATTCTAATAAAATTATAACCTGTATACGAATTACGAGATACATAGCATACAATGAATAAAGAATTGATACTTATCTTTTGATTGATAAGAATTCCATATCAACATGGTCTAGGCTAAGGTACCAAACCTCAGGAACACTCCAACCATACAACCCTTAGTAACACTCCAACCAATGGTCTCTCATTCCCCACATGTTGGTCCCACCCTAGGAGTGTACACCTTCACTGTCACACAGTCCATCGATTGCTACACCTCCCTTTCCTTGGGCGTCAACAAAAGGCTGGATTGGAAGTCTCAGAGCACCGTGGATCGAGGAGTTCCAACTACCCTCAGAGGTCTCTGTAAGATACCAGATATATAAAATATGCAGAACAGAAACGAAATGCTAGAAATAACAGAATAGCAGTAAAATATCCAGCATAATCTTCTCAATACACAGAAACGATATATGAAATAGCAACAGAAATAGCACTTGAACAG
>JASDQU011504843.1:2607-14233 GCA_032191745.1 Picea mariana
TTATATTACTTCTTCAATAAATACAAAGAGACACTTGCATTCAATGTATAAAGTCAATCCTTGAGTTATTACAATGCATTAAATATCATAAATCTGCTCATATATAATGTTGTTGCGTCACTATAGGAAAGGGGTGACGTCAACCTAGTTTCTAGGTTAGTTAAGTAGGCAAAGAAGTGGATGTTTTACAAAATAAAACAATAAAAATGCTCAACACTTCTATGGCTATCAAAGGATGACCTAGCCGCAATTTTTATACCAATCAAAAGTTCAAATAGGGCATGACGTCATCATCAAAATGAGGGTTAGTAAGACGTTAGGGTTAGTAGATTGCTAGGGTTAGTTAGGGTTTCAATTTGAGAGTTAGGTAAGGGTTGTTTTAACACAAAAAGCTCAATGTTGCAATCTTATACTAGTGCCTTAGGGTAAATGGAGTCAAGGAGTAAGGCTAATGGCTTGGGAGAATCTAAATCTGAGGATGGGAGAGTTAGGCTTTACAGTGCTACAAAGGCAGGGCCACAAAGTCAAAACCCTAAGGGGAGGAGGCTCATTCCAGTGTTGCAAAATCAAGGCCTCATGCTCCTCCCTCTTTCCTTAGAACTCTTTGGCAAAATGGCTAGCTTCAAAATATAAGTCTAGGGCTGAAAAGTGTTGTAGAGCCAAGGCTTTTCAAACCCTAAGGTCAAAACCCTAGGTGTAAACTTAATTAGGCCTAGGACGTCTTCCTCCTTCAACTTATAATTCAAATCTAACTCAGAAAAAGGGGAAAAAGTGTAGCAAAGGCTAGGCTATATTCTCCTTAATCAAATGGCTAAACAAGTTTTTATCATGGGGACATGAAGCAACGACCTACTTGTGTGTTTTCTCCCTAGGGTTTTAATGATTAAGCAAATAATAACAATGTAACCATAAAATTAAGTAATTTAACCTACAACCATTCAATCAAGAAGTTTTGCATGAAAAATATACTTACAAGTCAATGAAGAGCTAAATCAAACCCTAGTTGTAAACCTTCCAATGATAAAAACACCATAAGTATGCCAAAAATGATCCTCCTCAAGTGTAGTGTCTCACTCCTTAAGCCAAAAATAACCAAGACAAAAGCTTAAAAGTATCACTCTCACAAGAGAGCAAGTTGTGTTATATCAAAATGAGGCTCAACGTCCTCAATATATATCATCCAAATGACCTTTAATTAACAAAATAGGTCATTAAAAATAGCCGACAAGGCTGACTTAACAATATTTCATTATTTGTCACATTAAATGCCTAAAATGTCAAAGTAAGAGATAAAAAGGGAGACGTCAGGCCCCTTTGAGGGAGACGTTGGCCCTTTTTGGGCATCATCAGCATCCAGAAGGAAAAATGTTGGCCCCTCTAGGGCTCCTGCAGGCTACCACATGTGCCAAATGGTCCAAGCACACTGCCACATCCTCCAGAAAATGTCTAGCCTGCCCCTGGTGGCATCTTGTCCATCAAATCCATCATCTCATCTGCAAGGGGTGATCCCCCCTAAGTCAATCTCTACCAAAGCGTCCTGGTGGGAGGGTCCTTCTGTCTTCTTCATGCAAGGGCTCATCATGACATTGTCCTGCCTCTTCCATCCCAGCAACCATTTGATGGGCTCTTCAGCCCCATGGAGGTCAGATCTAATCATCTCCCCATGTGTACCGGTCCTCTGGTACCTGTCCGCCGGGCATGGTCCTGCACATCAAAAACTATACCCTCCATGGGCTCATCAGTCTTAGAGATCATAGAAATGTAAATCATATCTCATCATTAAAGTTATCAAATATATGCATGAAATCCCTAACACATCATCTAAGAGCTCAAAGATATTACATAGATCTACTATACAAAGCTAAGGAAACCGACAGAACAACCTATTGGGCTAATGCCCACAAGATATGGAGAGTTTCCTCAGAAGATCATTCAAGCCATGTTTTACGAGGTGATATGGTTTTTAGGGATGTCCAGTCATAGTAAGACCAAGGGTAGGTGTTGTCTATGGGTGCCTTTGTAGGAGGCGAGTTGTACNCGATGCATTTTTTCCAAGCCCTTTATTGCCTTCATTTTTCTTTTATTGCTTTTCTTTCTTTTTTACTTCAAGGTCTGACCAGAGGACACTACCTTGGCTTGGTGGCCAGAGCTGACAGTGTTACCCACTGGTATTTTCGCAGAAATGATAAGGCTGGCTCATGATGAGACCCCCTTTCCCTTGGCCATGCAACCAAAGGTCACTGCCCTGGCTTGGTGACCAGATAGTGGCAATGTCATACTGCTGAATACCTATGAACATATTGGGTCGGCTCATGATGAGACCTCCCATCCTCTTGGTTAGGTCTTGTTTTATTATCATTTTTCTTAGGGTCCCTTTAGTTTCTTATCGAGAGGTTTTTTATTGCCTTCTCGGGGATCCCCTAGGCGAAGCATCTCTAGGTTTTATTTCCTATGGATTTTATCTTTTACCAGTTGTTTTTACCCCCTGGGCCTTTAGCCCCTTCTTCCCACAAGACAAAGTGTAACCCTGAAAGTTCATCCTAATGGCCAGACTAGGGGAATGGGATGGATGAGCGGGGTATAAGATGTAAATATGATAAGATGGTGGGAGCGGACGATGGCTCTGCAAATCCCCCTTGGTGGCTAACCAAAACCCATGAATATCAACTTGCTAAGTCACCCAATCAATAACCCCATCAATGGTCAAGTGGATTAGTGTAAGATCCAAGCAGTCATCGGAAATGAAAGGAACCTAATGCATATATAAGAAGGTTATAATGATCAAATATGACACATACCATGATACCTCGGACCAACTACCTCATGGAGCAAGAGTCCTCTCCGATGCAGGCCCAAGCCAGTGGTGATGGGAACTACTACTGCTGACAGGACAAANATGATACCTCAGACCAACTACCTCATGGAGCAAGAGTCCTCTCCGATGCAGGCCCAAGCGAGTGGTGATGGGAACTACTACTGCTGACAGGACAAATCTGATGAAGAAGAAGAAAGATGGGCCCTCTAGGGCCATGCTCAAGTCAATCCTGCTCTCAGTACATCATGTCTAGGACCATGTGGGCCTCGAGACATGATCTCCTAGTTATCCCTAGATATGGGGGATAACATCTGGCTTCAACTTGGGAACATGTGCTAACTATAGAGCGCATGTGAACCTCAGCAATCTCTGGCGTAGACCTGTATACCTGCTCATACTTGACAAGAAAGCATCAGCGACAAAAGGTGGGGTGGTATTGCCACCCCGCAAAATAATACATGTGCATATAAGGCAATCATAAATGCAGATAAAAAGTAAAAGACTTACCCGTACTTACCTGTTGACTGCATGTTGGTGTAATCAAACAACCAATGAAGCCAATCCAGTAATGCTCCTTGATACCTGCCTTTGTGCTTCATCATAAACCAAAACAGTGACAAATCAAGCACAAAAATGTCATGAGTTAGAACATATATCACATCATCAGGAATCTCAAAGTCTAACCCATGGAGGTGGGTGGGAGGGACAAATTCCTGCCAGGTCCATCTTTGATAAAATCACTCAATCCTATCCAAGAAAAGGTCATGAAGGATACAAGGTTCAGAAAATCAACTCAAAGGGCCTGAAAACTGGTTACCTAGGACATCCTCACACTCCAGAGTCAAGGAAAGAAATGATAAAGAATTAGCAGATGGCTAGTAAACTACCAAGGGAAGGTTGACAAACTGATTGGAACTAGCATTACCCAACCAACCCTTGGAAAATAGGGTTTGCCCAGGAGGAAACTCAACATGAAAAAGGTAATTTCCAACTACACCTTTAATAGAGAAGCATGGCAAGGTAATAGAAGGTGGTTGGGGTGAAAATTCATGAGTAACCTTCTTCAGGCAAACAATGTCCTTACTTGTATCAAAATCTGAGCACAGCGGTGGTCGGCAATCATCTTCATGAAAAGATTCCAAGTGCTCAGCAGGGTACTCATCAAACATCTGAAAGTAAGACTGAAAATCATCCGAAAAATGAGGTACTAGGTCATCCTTGGTTTGTTGAAAGCTACAAGTAAAAACTTCATCTCCTTGTTGCCACTGGTCAGAAGTAATTTGTTGTCGTAATTGCAAGGGCAACGTCTGAAGATGATCCTTCATGTCATATATAGGATCTATATCATAACCAACTATATCCCACCTACATCTCCCAACATGTATGAATTCATCAATGTTATCAATAATGTCACTATTTGTGTCATAACATGCAGGGTTCGAAAAGTCTAAAAATTCGTTCTCCTCCTCGTCATAAGGTAAAGAATCATCAAAAACAAGGGGAGGAGGGTAACTTACTGTTTCTTTCTGTGCAGGGACTTCTTTGGTGTTTTCAGCATGCGTTATTGCTTCATCATCATGAATTGATTCTTCGTCTTTGATTGCACAGTAAGGGACTTCCACTTCATCCAAGGCTTCCATTTCCTTTTCATCTTTTGAATTAAGGGACATAGTATCATTAGAATTTTGAAGTGGAAAATGACTAACCTCATCTTCACTTTGTTGTATAGGAGAAACAGGTTCTTTCATGACTTCATCAGTGGGAGGAGCACGGGTGGACACTTCATCATCTTGTTTAGGTTCTTGCTTCTCATTGATGTCTTCATTATGCTGGTTGAAAACTTGTTCCCCTCTCTCTTGCATATCTTCAACACAGTATCCATGGGAGACTAGTTTTATCAAGCTGAGAGTGTCCATGGTATCAGTCATGGTCAAGGAGAGACTCTTTTCAATTTGAATGGCCATATCATGAGCTTCTGGAAGAGTTTTTGTCTTTTTCTTATTTAGAAGGAAACTCAAATGTCCTTGAAGTCCATTGGTATAGAGGTAGACGAGGTATTTCTCTTCAGGACGATGGCCTTGTGGAATTTGGTAAAGCAATCTCTCGAACCTAACCCCAAAAACTTTGACAATCTCAGACTCTATTTGTCTTATGCCTTCAAGCTTTTTTAGCAATGATTGTACATCTTCTATTTTCATGGTCCACTTTGCGAGAAAAACCCTTTCAAAAAGTTCCATAGAAGTGATGCTGGCAGCTGGAATGTTATCATACCATCTTTCGGCCTCTCTATGCAGGGAGGCAGAGAAGAGTTTCATCACCAAATCTTCAACCTCGTCGCTGATAGGGAAGTGTTGGAAAAATTCCCAAAATCTTCTCATGTGAGACTCAGGACATTCTCCTTTGATGCCAGCAAAACGAGGGAGGAAATCCTCATAAAGAGGAGGCATTTTTCTAGGATATCCATGGATTTCACTCATATCTAAATGTTTGTAGCTTCCTGGGTCCCATTGTGAAATCATTTTTGGCTTCGTCATCAGTGGAGTCGCCAGATAGTTTCCCTGAAACTACCAAAGAATAGGGGGAGAAGAAAGTAGTGGAGTCGCCAGGTAAGCTTGTAAGAAAAGTTTTCTGAGGCAAGGCTTACCAAATGTTTGTCGTTGAGGAAGTTTGACTTAGTGTTCCCCGACAACGGTGCCAAAATGTTATCGCGCAGTTTGTAGGGTAGGTTTAAGTAGCTTGAAGGCAAGGCTCAAACTGGCGTAACGGGAGCTTCCCCACACACTGTCACCTCGATGGGGAGCTCTCTCTATTTAGGGTGGCTAATCCCAAGGGAGACGTCCCTAGTAATTTGCGGTTTGAAGGAAAAAGATCAGGGTTTCAGGCTCAAAAATTAAGGTAAGCTTCCCCTTCACAGATTACTTCCAAAAGGATAGTCAAGGATGAAGGTATTCCACTGAGAAAGGTACCTGTTTGCGAGACAAGGCAAATGAAACTAAAATGTGCATACAGTGGTTAGTACTTCAAAATATTAATGACTCTCTTTAATACATATGAGCAATAATGAATGTAATTATTGACAAAGTCAATGATTGCAAACAAAGACAATGGCTTATATTACTTCTTCAATAAATACAAAGAGACACTTGCATTCAATGTATAAAGTCAATACTTGAGTTATTACAATGCATTAAATATCATAAATCTGCTCATATATAATGTTGTTGCGTCACTATAGGAAAGGGGTGACGTCAACCTAATTTCTAGGTTAGTTAAGTAGGCAAAGAAGTGGATGTTTTACAAAATAAAACAATGAAAATGCTCAACACTTCTATGGCTATCAAAGGATGACCTAGCCGCAATTTTTATACCAATCAAAATTTCAAATAGGGCATGACATCATCATCAAAATGAGGGTTAGTAAGACGTTAGGGTTAGTAGATTGCTAGGGTTAGTTAGGGTTTCAATTTGAGAGTTAGGTAAGGGTTTTTTTAACATAAAAAGCTCAACGTTGCATTCTTAGACTAGTGCCTTAGGGTAAATGAAGTCAAGGAGTAAGGCTAATGGCTTGGGAGAATCTAAATCTAGGGACGGGAGAGTTAGGCTTTGTAGTGCTACAAAGGCAGGGCCACAAAGTCAAAACCCTAAGGGGAGGAGGCTCATTCCGGTGTTGCAAAAGCAAGGCCTCATGCTCCTCCCTCTTTCCTTAGAAATCTTTGGCAAAACGGCTAGCTTCAAAATATAAGTCTAGGGCTGAAAAGTGTTGTAGAGCCAAGGCTTTTCAAACCTTAAGGTTAAAACCCTAGGTGTAAGCTTAATTAGGCCTAGGACTTCTTCCTCCTTCAACTTATAATTAAAATCTAACTCAGAAAAAGGGGAAAAACTGTAGCAAAGGCTAGGCTATATTCTCCTTAATCAAATGGCTAAACAAGTTTTTATCATGGGGACATGAAGCAACGACCTACTTGTGTGTTTTCTCCCTAGGGTTTTAATGATTAAGCAAATAATAACAATGTAACCATAAAAGTAAGTAATTTAACCTACAACCATTCAATAAGGAAGTTTTGCATGAAAAATATACTTACAAGTCAATGAAGAGCTAAATCAAACCCTAGTTGTAAACCTTCCAATGATAAAAACATCATAAGTATTCCAAAAATGATCCTCCTCAAGTGTAGCGCCTCACTCCTTAAGCCAAAAATAACCAAGACAAAATCTTAAAAGTATCACTCTCACAAGAGAGCAAGTTGTGTTATATCAAAATGAGGCTCAACGTCCTCAATATATATCATCCAAATGACCTTTAATTAATAAAATAGGTCATTAAAAACAGCCGACAAGGCTGACTTAAAAATATTTCATTATTTGTCACGTTAAATGCCTAAAATGTCAAAGTAAGAGCTAAAAAGGGAGACGTCAGGCCCTTCTAAGGGAGACGTTTGCCCTTTTTGGGCATCATCAGCATCCAGAAGGCAAAGCGTTGGCCCCTCTAGGGCTCCTGCAGGCTCCCACACGTGCCAAATGGTCCAACCACACTGCCACATCCTCCAGAAAACGTCCAGCTTGCCCCTGGTGGCATCTTGTCCATCAAAGCCATCATCTCATTTGCAAGGGGTGATCTGCCCTAGGTGAATCTCTGCCAAAACGTCCTGGTGAGAGGGTCCTTCTGTCTTCTTCATGCAAGGGCTCATCATGACATTGTCCTGCCTCTGCCATCCTAGCAACCATCTGATGGGCTCTTCAGCCCCATGGAGGTCCAAGCTAATCATCTCCCCATGTGTACCGGTCCTCTAGTACCTGTCCACCGGGCATGGTCCTGCACATCAAAAACTACGCCCTCCATGGGCTCATCAGTCCTAGAGATCATAGCAATGTAAATCATATCTCATCATTAAANTAAAGTTATCAAATATATGCATGAAATCCCTAACACATCATCTAAGAGCTCAAAGATATTACACAGATCTACTATACAAAGCTAAAGAAACCGACAGAACAACCTATTGGGCTAATGCCCACAAGAGATGGAGAGTTTCCTCAGAAGATCATTCAAGCCATGTTTTAGGAGGTGATATGTTTTTTAGGGATGTCCAGTCATAGTAAGACCAAGGGTAGGTGTTGTCTGTGGGTGCCTTTGTAGGAGGCGAGATGTACCCATTATGGATGCATTTTTTCCAAGCCCTTTATTGCCTTCATTTTTCTTTTATTGCTTTTCTTTCTTTTTTACTTCAAGGTCTGACTAGAGGACACTGCCTTGGCTTGGTGGCCAGAGCTGACAGTGTTACCCACTGGTATTTTCGCAGAAATGATAAGGCTGGCTCATGATGAGACCCCCTTTCCCTTGGCCATGCAACCAAAGGTCACTGCCCTGGCTTGGTGACTAGATAGTGGACATGTCATACTGTTGAATACCTATGAACATAATGGGCTAGCTCGTGATGAGACCTCCCATCCTCTTGGTCAGGTCTTGTTTTATTATCATTTTTCTTAGGGTCCCTTTAGTTTCTTATCGAGAGGATTTTTATTTCCTTCTCGGGGATCCCCTGGGCGAAGCATCTCTAGGTTTTATTTCCTATGGCTTTTATCTTTTACCAATTGTTTTTACCCCATGGGCCTTTAGCCCCTTCTTCCCACAAGACAAAGTGTAACCCTGAAAGGTCATCCTAATGGCCAGACTAGGGGAATGGGATGGATGAGCGGGGTATAATATGTAAATATGATAAGATGGTGGGAGTGGACGATGGCTCTACAAATCCCCCTTGGTGGCTAACCAAAACCCATGAATATCAACTTGCTAAGTCGCCCAATCAATCAACCCAACAATGGTCAAGTGGATTAGTGTAAGATCCAAGCAGTCATCAGAAATGAAAGGAACCTAATGCATATATAAGAAGGTTATAATGATCAAAGATGACACATACCATGATACCTCGGACCAATTACCTCATGGAGCAAGAGTCCTCTCCGATGCAGGCCCAAGCCAGTGGTGATGGGAACTGCTACTGCTGACAGGACAAATCTGACGAAGAAGAAGAAAGATGGGCCCTCCAGGGCCATGCTCAAGTCAATCCTTCTCTCAGTACATCATGTCTAGGACCATGTGGGCCTCGAGACATGATCTCCTAGTTATCCCTAGATATCGGGGATAACAAAACCGACACACACGAACATAGCATATCAAATAAAATAAAGATCATGCATGAAGTACCATCTGTGAGTGCACATAACATCCATATAACATATTAGGTGTAAAAAATAGAAGATCACACACCATGGAATAATCATATAAAAGAACTTGTGAATTATGTGAGGCTAGATCATCATGTCTCTGATGGAAGAATTGGAAGAAGAAATTTGAAAATAAGTAAATATGAGCAAGGAGCTCATCCAAACAACATCGTCACACCACTTAGTGGTAATGTAGAGACAAGTGGTGGGTGTGCCCCGTGCGTGTGTGCAACTCTTTCGGCGTCTCACAAACGTTGTAGTATGCTATCATGATACACATAGGACGCCACAAGCGTAGATGTCGTGGTTATTGTATCGATCAGCCATATATGTATTTTGAGGGAGTGAGCCCCATTTTGTACTATAACACCATATTTTTTTGAGAGATAAAATATACAAAAAACCTTGCTCTTTGGATTTACTTATGTTACAATGTGTACATCAATGAATGCACTTTCTTTACTTTAGTTATGTGACAAATACCAATATAAAACATAATTAACATATGCATCAAATACATAATTATAACTTCTAGGTATGTGATTATATGTAATAAAATCAAAATGTTGCCCCAAAAGTCGTACCCGTAGGAATCGTCGAAATAGAGTAGGGTCTCACACATGGTAACTATCATTCAACTGACATACTACTGACTCAGAGTCTAGGCGAACTTCTAAAATATGAACACCATGCGAAATGGAGTCACGTAAGAGCTCTATAATGACACTATACTCAGCCACATTATTCGTTGATAGCCCTAGACAAACGCCACCTGAAGACACCAATTGACCCTTGGGTGAGTAAATGACCCAAGTGGCAGAATCCAAGTTCTGTGTATGACGAATGGCATCGTCTGTGAATCCTAAGTAAACTGAAGATTCCGTTGACATCTTCCAACCAAGGGAAAAATCAATAAGAAATCTGATGAAATAAAGGAAAACATATCTATACACTAATATACACTAGTATACAAAGAGTTATGCCCAAGCTTGGGGCTTAAGCGTAATATATTTTCACGTAGAGCCCATTTATGGGCTCAACCAACATATTCCCTTGACAATCTTCCAACTTATAAGCTCCTTTTTCTAAAACACCTCGCACGATATAAGGACGGTGCCACATGGGGTTGAAGTTACCTGCCCCCAATGGTTCTTTGTCTTGATCATACAAGAGGACCAAGTCACCCTCAATGTATTGTCGAATATAGACAAACTTATCATATTATACCTTGACACATCGTTTATTCTCTTCAATAGTCATATAGTCATATCAACATTGCTTATCTAGGATCTCTAGGTATACGAGGCATCCTTTGAAATCGAAAGTGTCATGTAGGAGCTTAACTGCCATTCTAAGGGAAGAGATTTCACATTCAATGGGAAGGATTGAATCCACACCATGTACTAAAGGAAAAGGAGAAAACCTGGTGGAAGTCTTAACCAAGGTTCGGTATGCCCAAAGAACGGGGTAAAGAATTAAATGACAAATATATTTTCTCTAGCTGACAGCTTTTTACAAAATGGTCTTGAGAGATTTGTTCATAAAATCTACTTGTCCATTTGACTGGGGATAGTAAGGGGAAGAATGACCATGTTTAAACTCCAATTTCGATTCTAACTCTTTCATCATTTCATTATGAAAGTCACTGCCATGATCAGTGACAATATCCCTCGGGATTCCAAACCGGGCTATAATTTGATTGAACACGAAACATATTGCAGTCTTACCATTAGATTTAATTATAGGCATGGCCTCTACCCATTTAGTAAAGTAGTCTACAACCATGATAATATGATGATGGCCCCCAGTTGGTGTTGGATTGCAGTCCATAAAATCCTCCCCCCACTTGGTGAAGGGGCCGACGATGATGATCAGGAGAAAAGGGGATGGATACAAGCACATTTTCCAAGTGAACACCTGACAAGGGTCACACTTCTTGACCTCTTCAACACAATCTTTAAAAATTGACGGCCAAAAACAAACAGATTGGAAATTTTTTTGTGTTGTCTCAAGCCTAGATAGATGACCACCATAAGCCCCGCTATGAAAGTCATTAATAACGGACTCAGATTCCTCATGAGTCAAGAAATGACACAGGATTATATCTACACTTCGACGATACAAGGTTTTGATGGCAATAAGGTATATTCTATCTTGATTATGTATGCTTCGTCGATCATCTCGTGACAGAGATGTTGAGAGAACTTCAAAGTTTGAAGATAGATCAAAATATATCCATTCCAGGGGTTCGAAGACAAGATAAGAAAAATGTGTTCATCCATGAATGAATCAATAAGGATAACGTCGTCATCTAGTCAAGGTAACTCTGATATCAACTTGGAAAAAACTATCAATTTCTTAGATTCTGCCGAAGCAAAATTGAGGTCAAACTATTGGAAAATGACAATCCACTTATCATATTTTCCCCCTATGATATGCTAGGTAAGAACGAATTGAAATGGATTGACATCAACAACTACGATAGTTTTTCAAAGCAATATATAATGTCGTAATCTTTGAACCGCATGTATGACAACTAAAGCTAGCTTATCAACGTGAAAGTATTTAAGCTTAGGACCGATTAAT
>JASDQU011504844.1:27518-47844 GCA_032191745.1 Picea mariana
ATTATAACTGTTGGGGCCGACTTCTTATTCTTTACATTATAATTGTCCGATGACCAATCCGCAAAAGGGGATTTGGTCCTTATACAATTACCGACTTGATTAATCCTCAATGGGGATTAATCTAATAATAAAAATAATAATAATGACATGATTAATCCACAATGGGGATTTAATCAAGTAACAAAATAATAAGAATGCTCTTCGCAGTTACATTATTTCAACAATTTGTTGAGTTGGTTACCTTGGATTTAGGTTCAAGATGAAAAACCTAGTTTTTTGTTCTACAAATACATTAGAACCTCTTTTTTTATGAATACTTTTGAATATCACTATTTTGACATTTTTTTTGATGTTATGAAACTACTAAAACATATAGAGTCAACTATGTAGATTCCAAATATATTATTTTTTTTTAATTAATATCATTTACTATTTTTAATCTATTTTTGTGTTTACATATATCAAAATACTAAAATACACACCTCTTTTATCTCTGCTATAACTTTTTATTAGCTTAACAATTTTTAAAATAAGTTATATGTCACACTAGAAGACAGTGATATCTACAATCTAAGAAAAAATAAAAATATGTTTGATAATGTTAAGACCCTCATAGATTGCACTAACACAAGGTGTTGTAATTTCAAGGATATAATTACTTTCACAATTTTAAAAGAATCTAAAATTAATATTATAAATTTTGAAAAAATACCCCGCATTAAAACAATGGATTCTCTACAATTCTACGAAAACTTTTAAGTAAATCTCATCTTTAAGGTGTATATTTTTTAGGAACTATGAGGGTTTCCAACATGCCTGTCGAATGACCTCTTGTTGGGCTCTATTTATGTCAACAAGGTTGTCCTTTGCTATTGTTTTAGGAAAGCAAATAGTCAAGTACTTTTATGCCCCCAAACTGATGGTTATATGCTCTTTTAAGGTGCCCTTGCAAGTAGTTTTAGTAACCAAGTGTTAGTACATGCAAACCTAAAAACATATATCACTCCTATAGGATCTTTAAAAATTGATCCTACAACTGATTTAAACACTAAGCATACATGAAAAATGAACACAGGTATTTTTGGTCAACATGACCCTGGATAAAACCCCTCACGGAAAACTAGTTTAGAATGTAAGTATATATAAGTGATGTCTAAAGCATGAGATACAACAGGTATGAATGGAACCTGATATAATAGCAACTCCTCTCGAGATGCTTTGGAGTTCCAAGAAGAGATATGCACCCTCTTCCTTTGTTTCCAATCTCACTGAAACAATGCGCCCTTGACCCTCTGAGCTTTGATGAAGAATACCTTGCACACAAAGAATCTCTTGTGTGCTACCTCTCCATTGAAGCTGACGGATCTGTGATCGTCCAAGTATAGTTAGTTCCTTCTAAGTAAGCACCCTCCTCCTCAAGTGTGCCCTCCTCAAAGTTGTAACACACACCACAAATAAATGAGGGTCTACACCTCCACGATCCCTCCATGGAAGGAGGCACCCAAGATTCCCTCTTCCATATCCTTAATCCTCATCCTCTTGCTCCTCTCCCAACTCTCTTGGTGAACAAACAAGTGAATGAGACTCTCCTTGTTCCTTGCACCCCTCTTGAACCTCCATAAGGAAACCTAAAGTATGGATGTCTAGGATCACCCCATGCCATCCATAATCAATAGTTGAGATCTCTCCAAAATAATCTCAACTCAAAACCCACTTTGGGTCAAGTTCCCTAAGTTCACTTTATGTCCCCTTATTCACCCACAAAGTGTATTAATAGTCATTTTAGGCTAAAAGGGAAAATTTTCAATTTTGACTTAAATCTCCTAAGTCAAAGTGAAATTAGACATAAAGTACAAGGCACAATGGTACAAACATCTCCCTCTTGTAAATATCCTAGGTCCAAAACCACAATAGGACCACTTTCCAGGGTACCCAAATCTCAATATAAGGTACTAAATACATGCACTAAAAGAAACATATACATTATATTTTGCTTGAAAAATAGCATACCACTATTAGAAAAAATCAAATTTCACATAGTTATTCATGAATTCTATTAATAAAATTTATATATTCTGAAAGGTAATTCAATTTCTTACATTTCATTTTTTTACACCATATTCAAATTCATTGTAGAAGTACCTTGAATAATCCATCCAAGTTAACGTTTTTATTTTTCCATGTTTGAATTGCCACTAATGTGTCATGAGAGATCATCATTAGCTTGCACCCATATGTGTGTCTGTGTGTACATTTTTTACAAAATGGTTCATTGTGCCCAATATACAAAATGGAAGCAAGTACCCAACCATGGAAGAAGGGCATATGGTTCCCTAGATACAAAATGACACTCATTGGTCACTAATTGTCAAATACCACCCCCACCACTAGCAGGTGCATCACAGAAGATTATTTTTTTTCTCTTGATTGAAGAAGGATATTGAGTCTTTTTGTTCCCAGGTGCGGTTCATCTCTCCAAAGACTGGACAAAGAATATCTAATTTGGTAATATTTAAAAACTCAACATTTTAATTTTCAAATATCTAATTTTTAACATATAATTATTTTTTTCTTTTATTTTACAAATTATTTTACATACTAAGTATGATGGTGGTGGTAATTGATATATATTTTATGAGAAGAACGAAATGAATACAGATTAATATCAAAATATGCTGAACACATAATAATAGATATACAGTAAAACTGGTTTCTATTCAATAAGGAAATAAGTTGAAACTGTAAAATGCAGCGGAAACAAGCTTGCAAAATGGTGGCGGCTTATCTATGAGAAGAGATGTGATGGTTGTGCTCATTCTCCAAAAGATGATTACAATGAGGCTCTCAAGGCCTTTTTACAATAACCAGGAATGTCAAAAACCCTACACATCCAAAAACTTAACCCTAGCAGATGAAGCACCAAAGGTCATGTGGGCCTCGTTTGGGTAAGTTAGTACATCAACTTCTCGGGGTCGTAACTTTTTCATACGATCTTTGTTTTAGGCGCACAATATCTTGTTGGAAAGGTCTATCTGAGGAATACACATGTTTCTTGTGGAGAGCCCTATATATCTTGTTTGTGGTGAGCCCTAAAAACGTTGTTTAGGGCCTCAAAATGGCCTTGGAAGTCACGAACCCAAAAACTAACAAAAAAACTACCGAACTTGAAAATTGTCAAAATGAGCTAGTTGGAATAGATGGGAGGCCACCAACATTCATATGGATCAATCCTCCCCCCTTAGGAAGCAATGTTATCCATTACTTTGAGTGCCCCCATTAGATGAGGAAATTTCTGTTGAATTTGGCCCCGGGTGAGCCACTTGCCTTGGTGTAGGAGTTGCCCTGCTTTGACAACTCAATAAAGCTAGACCCTTTGTTGGCGAGTGCCCTTGACCTATTTTTCCACAATATGATCATTGGATGCATGTTGTATGCAGACAGGGTTGAGCTATGTTGGTGTCACTTGTTCTGTTATCTCTGAGGTGTCCAATAATGGTGGGAAATAAGGTTGAAGGAGATCCACTTTGAACATTGGGTGCAAGCCAAGGAAAGGAGGAATGTTGAGCTCAAAAGAATTATCACCCACAGTCTTGGTGATGATGTACGACCCATAACGTAGTGGGCGAAGCTTCTGATGGGGTCCGGTAAGACATTCTTTCTACAAATGCAACCAAACTTTGTCGCCCACCTGAAACTTATGTGGCACCCGGTGTTGATCATGCAGTTGCTTGTACTTTTCATTGGACTTCTGTAGAATATCCTGAACCTGTTGGCGGATGTCCTAGATTCTCTCAATGAACCAGGTGGCTTTGTCAGCTTTAGTTGGAGCAGGAGATGATTCGGACGAGGTCACCACAAGGGGTAGTGCAACATCTACGTGACCCAATGGTTGGAATCCCAACCCCACTTGAAAGGGATTGTGGCTAGTTGAGCTATGCAGGGCTCAGTTGTAGCTATGTTGGACATAGGGAAGACTCTCATCCCATGTGCGAGGGTGCTTGGAATTATACATGCGCAGGATATGCATGATCATTCAATTTATGACCTCGGTTTGGCCATCTATCTGGGGGTGGAAGGTCATGGATTTTTTGAGCTTGGTGTTCAACAGTGACCAGAGGATCAACTAGAATGTGTTGAGAAATCAACTGTCTCGATCTAAGACAATAGTTTGTGGGATTCCAAAATGTACCCAAACTCATTCAAAGAAGAGCTTGGCAATGGCCTCTACTGTGATGCTCTTCTTGCAGGTGGCCAGAATCTCCATCTTAGAAAGTGATTAACAACCACAAAAACACAGTCGTTTCCCCACTTGGTGGATGGGAGGCCCAACATGTAGTCCATGGAGATGGATTCCCATGGCCTATCAGGAGTAGACAGAGGGGTGTACAGGCCCAGTTTCTTAGGGGTCGGTTTGTCAATAGCGCAGGCAGTGCAGGACCTGATATACTTGCTCACCTCCTGTCGAAGTTTCAGCCAGTAGAAATGTTTCTGCAACATTTCCATTGTATTTTCAATGTCGAAGTGTCCTGCCACCCAACTGTAGTGGGCTTCCCAGATTAGCTTCATTCTCTCACTTGATGGAACACAGATATGGCCCAATTGCATTTGTGCCCATCATTTGGTAGGTGGTGGTGAAGTCTGGGTCTGTCTCATAGAGTTGGGGCCATCCAGAGGTCTCATGGCCATAAGATTCTAGCACTGTGGTGAGTGTTGTGACTGGCGATGTGCTAAGGGAATCAACGACACGGTTGGTGCTTCCTGTTTTATATTTGATGTTGAGGTGGAATTGTTGCAAGTATGTGGACCACTTCTGATGGAGGTCATTCTTCAATTTTCCTTGTTTCTGCATGAACTAAAGTGGCTTATGATCAGTGTGGATGATTGTCTCCTTCCCAAGAATGTAATGCCTCCATTGGTGACAAGATTTCACAATGGAGTACATTTCCTTATCATAAGTAGGGTACTTACAGAAAACATCTGATAGTGTCTCACTATGATAGGCCACGGGGTGGTTGTGTTGAGTGATAACCATGCCCACAACATACTCTAAAGAATTTGTCTCGATCTCAAAGGGTTGTTGAAGGTACGGTAGTGAAAGTATTAGGGTTGAGCACAAGCATTGCTTCAAATCATCAAACGCTTTTTGTTGGGACTGGACCCACACAAATTTTTCCTTACCACCACCCCCGGTTACTTGGTTGAGGGCCCATGCAATATGGGAGCATCCCAACACGAACATGCAATAGAAATTGGCAAAGCCCTAGAAGCTCTAAAGCTCAGTGAATGTGGCTAGGGTTGGCTAGTCACGGATGACTTGGATATTTGTTGGATCCACATGTACACCATATTGATCAATGATATAGCCCAGGTAATGGACCCTTTCCATGCCGAAGGAGCATTTTTCCAAGTTGGCGTACAGCTTGTGTTGTTGCGGGGTGTTCAGAACCTGCTAAATATACTACAAGTGTTTTTCCCAAGTCTTGTTGTAAATGAGAATCTCATCCAGATACACCACTACAAAAGTATTCGTTAATGGTCACAGGATATTATCCATCATGCTCATGAAAGTGGTTGGAGCATTTGTCAAGCCAAAGGGTATGACCAACCATTCGAAAAGACCTTCCTTTGACTTGAACGGGGTCTTCCAAACATCTGTCTATTCTATCGAGACCTGGTGGTAGCTAGACTTCAGATCAATCTTACTAAAGTATTTGGCCCCCGTGAGCTGATCAAGGAGGTCGTCGATTCAGGGAATTAGGTACTGGTTTTTTACTGTGATTTTATTCAGGGCTCGGTAATCAATGCAAAGTCTCTAGGTCCTATATTTCTTTTGTACCAGCACGATTGGGATCCCACAAGGTGATGAGTTGTGATGGATGTGCCCCTTATGGAGCAGTTCTTGGATCTCTTGCCTAATCTTCTCATAACTTCAAAAAGGGTAGTATTTTTCCTTAATAGCATCCCTAAAGGACTCCCAGGTGACTGTGACTGTAAATAATGAAGGTTCCTATGTTTCCTTCTGCACACAAAAAGTTTCCCACCAATCTTTGACATGGGGAATGGATTTGAGGAGCAAAAAAGTAATCTTTTATCTATTCAAGAAGTTATGGACAGAGAAATACCCTTCTAGCAGATTATACCATTTGTCTACATCATTTGCTTCTATCTGAACTAAAAATATAGGAATATTGAAGTTGATTTGTACCTTGAAGGGGGTGGTGCCTCCGTTTGAGGAAGATGCATCGCTTGTTGGTAGTCACCGAAGGATTTGTGCAAAATTATCCATCATCTCATTCCTTTGTTGTGTGAGGGTTTCCTTGAGAAAAATTTTGAAGGGATCTCTTGTCCCATCATCTTTATTTTCTCCCACCATGAGAGCTCGCTTGGGCATGTGAGAGATTTTGTCCTCAAGAGAAACAAGCTCGAGACCCAATTCTTTGTACCCTGACCTCATTGGGGACATGCATTAAGAACGACAATGAGCAGACCGCTATGATACCACTGATCCAAATTTTATGAGCAGATCGAAATGAATATAGATTATTATCAAAAGATTCTTAACAAATAATAGAATATATACAGTAAAATTGGTTTCTATTCAATAAGGAAATAAGTTGAAACTATAAAATGCAGTGGAAACAAGCTTGCTAGAATGGTGGTGGCTTATCACTGAGAAGAGATGTGAAGGTTGTGCTCATTCACTAGAAGATGATTACATTGAGGGTCTCAAGGCCATTTTACAATAATCAGGAATTTCAAAAACCCTAGACATCCAAAAACCTAACTCTAGGAGATGAAGCACCAAAAGTCATGTGAGCCCCATTTGGGTAAGTTAGTACATCAACTTCTCGGGGTCGTAACTTTTGCATACGATCTTCGTTTTAGATGCACGATATCCCGTTGGAAAGGTCTATCCGAGGACTACACATATTTCTTCTGGAGATCCCTAAACCTATTAACTGTGGCAAGCCATAAAAGCATTGTTTAGGGCCTCAAAATGGCCCCAGAAGTCAGAGACCCGAAAACTAGGAAAAATTTGTCGAACTAAAAAACTGCCAAAATGAGCCAATTGGAATGGGTGGGAGGCCACTGGAATCCATCTGGATCAGTAATGGTGGCTATTAATAATGATGCTTATTAATTTCTATTGATATAACCTTATTTTATTGCATCTTAAGAAAAAAATACGTGGATTTCCTTAGAATTTAATTTATATACTCCAAAACTTGAAGAGAAGCATTCCTAAGTCAAAATAGTTTTGATGAGTTAAAAGGTTAGGAAGGTTGGTATTGTAATAGATATTCTAAAATTGGGATTTAATGTGGGTGTATGTAGGAAAATCTAGGAGAACGTGTTTTTCATCCTCAATCCTCTTAGTGTCACAAACATGACATTTTTTTTCAACCCACAACAATTTAGGAACTATACAATGCCTTGTTTCACTATGGAGGTCATGGGAGTTCATCCTTATTTTAGCAATGTTGATTTTATTCTTTATGCCAGGGAAAACATAGAGATACTTTTGATCTTCCATATTAGGGTTAATCACCTCATTATAGTATCTTAATTTTCTCTTATCCTCTAAGTCTTTACTGCACCACAATTTCTTCTTAAAACTAGATGTAATGTTATTTTTAATATTATTGATATTCTACAAAGTAACCTCTTCCTCGATTCCCTAATAATTTTTCCAAGACTTAGCATCTTTATGCCAAACCTGCTTGAGCCACAATTGGTTTCGGTTGGAGTTTGAAGCAAACTTAGGAATAACTTGTCTTATATGTTGTTTATCTTGTGTGTATACATAATGTACCTAGCCATAGTTGTTCTCTCAATAGGGGAAATACCTAGTTCTATGAGGATAGAATAGGGTGTATTTCTTTTAATTTTGATATTATAGGTTTTAAAACACTTCAATATTTTCTCAATATCTCTCCATGATTCTCTAGATGTATTGCAGCCCCAAACTTCACAACCATACAAGATAATAGGTGTGGCAAGAGTCTCAAAGTGGAGTTTCCTTTTATCCCAAAACCACAGGTCCACTAATTCAAAAAAAATCAAGGCCAAAATAAATTTTCCACCATCTATTGATCCTCTTCTCAATGTTATAGTTCCAATTAAGCTTGTGATGAAAATTGATTATGAGATATTTGTATGAAGTCACTTCTTCCAAGAAGCTATGGTCATGCACAAAATTAGCACAAGTGATGTTTTTAGATTTGATTATCATAAACTTTGTTTTGTCAATGTTAATAGTCGTACAAGTACTAAAGCATAAATCCTTGAGAATTCTTAATTGCTTGTCAATATCAGAGGGAAACCTTTCCATAATAACAATATCATTAATATAAATAAGAAGGATGGTGACAATTCCAGCTAAAATCATCTTGACACACCTTGCTTCTACCAAAAACCCTCTAACTTGTCAATGTAAATGCCAAAAGGAAAGGGGATAGGGGACAACCTTGCTTAACTAGACTATATTACAATTTTTTATTTTTTTTTACCAACCCTCAGTGTTCTTAAACTTGGTAATAACATTCTCGTACAACTTTATTGCAATAGTTATCAACTCAAAATGAACTTTAAGAACTTATTATCTATTCTAGAGTTTAGTTCTAAGCATTATGGCATACGTTTTTCTAAACTCAACGAAGAAACAAATGAGATTTTTTTTATCATTACAAGATTCCTCCACAATGATCCTAAGCGTATCAACGTGGTCCACAATTGAATGATGGCTCGTAAAATTGGCCTATACATTAGGCCTTTTACCTTGGTTTTCTAGCCATATGTGGATCTTCTTTATAGAATAATTCCATATAACTTGGATAAAAGGGGGTTGATCATAATGGTCCTATAATTAGAGGGATTGTTTTTATCTTCGATTTTAAAAATAGAAACAATGAGCCTTTGAGTCTGTGGTTTAGGGAAACCTTTCTTGACTGCTAGATTGAAGATCTTGTGAATGTGAGGGATGAGGATAGGCCCTCTATTTTTTAGAATTTAAATACTTGGTAACTTTCAATGTCCTTAGATTTCCCCTTTGTGAGAATCTTAACCCCGAACTCTATGTCTTGTAAAGAAAAAACTGCTTCCTCTGTAAAAATGCTTTGATTGATGTCCCTGACATCAAGTGATTCAAAAATATTTTTAAGGTAGGAATTCTAGTCTGTCAAGAAAATCATCTTGTTTTCTTTAGTTTTACGAGTCAGAATTTGCCTCCCTAATTTCTTAATATCTAACTTAAGGAGGTGTAAAGTCTTCTCTTACTTTCTATTTATATAATATCATTTTTATTTTAATAAGGGGTTTATACCTATTGATCTTGTTATCTTTTAGGAACTCATTAGAAGCTCACTTGATGGCTCATCTACCAGTTTTACACTCCTTATCATACAAAGGGTTGGTTGTTTTATTTTCCTTTCTACTTGACACTTTGATAGAGATCTTGTTAATGGAAGTTGAAAATGTTTTAGTAAAATTATGATAAAGGTTTTCAATATTATCCTTATTTGGAAGGAAGGTTAGTTCATTTTTTAAATTTTTTATCAAAAAAAACAAATCGATTTCTATCAAAGATCAAATGCTTTTGGCTATTAGAATTATCTTCTATTGGACTCGTGTACATGGAAAAGTTTAGAGCTAGGATTAAACGTCTATAATCTAAGTTTATCTCATAGTCATTTAAGATGTCAAAATTTACAATTTTGTTGTATGTGGGTATATTACATATTTATAGATACATATTTTAAAGAAAAATATTAAGATTTTTACATTGTTATTTTAATTTTAAATAAATAAAAGTTATATTTATATTTTTTAAATGAATTTTGCAAAAATTCAAGACCAACATATTATTAACAAGAATAAAATTGAAGTGAAGAAGATAACAATCATTTTTCCCAACTATAAATAGAATATTATATAGAAAAATATAGTTTTATTCATAAACAAAATTAAAATTATATTAATGATTCACCAATATTGATACTAATATATAGATTTTTTTTCATAATTCCAAAATTCTAAAAGATATGAGTTCCAAAATCCTAAGAGATGTAGGACCTTCTCTTCTACTTCAATCTATCCTCTAAAATTTTTATACAAATATTAAAATCGTGAAGACATCCACCATATTGCAAAATTGTGAAAAATGTCTTCAATCTATCCTCTAAAATTTTTATACAAATATTAAAGTCGTGAAGACATCCACCATATTGCAAAATTGTGAAAAATGTGAAACTTTAAAGTCGTGAAGACATCCACCATATTGCAAAATTGTGAAAAATGTGAAACTTTCCAAAACCTTATACACATCATAAGGTTGAAAGTTTAGAAAATTTGATGTGAAACATTTGATGTTCCTTCATTATCTCATCCAAAGTCATTAGGGCTTCATTTATATGTTGACCTTCTTTTTTAATAGAGTGTTAGTTAATGAATTGAGTTCTTTAAATATGTGTGAAGGAAAAAAAATCAAGATATGCACTGATTTTTTTAAATAGTTTCCCAGAAGTAAAAAAATGTTTTGATCTTTTTTAAATAGTCTTTCATAAGTAAAGCAAAAAAATCAAGATCTGTCTTTTTTAAATAGTTTTAAAAGTAAAATAAAAAGTTTTGATTTTTTTTTAAATAGTCTTTCAAAAACTTTTTGGTGATTTCTTGCCATCCAATTAATTAGTAAAGTAGAATATCTAAAAATATAGATTTTTGAAATATTTCTATCTAACAAACATTTCATTAGTAATTTTAAAATCATTAATTTAATTAAATTTTTTATTTAATTTTTAATTTATTTTTAAATTTAATATAATAATTATTTGAGCAGTGCTAAAATTTTCAAAAAAAATTGTGTGTTTAGCATATTTGTCTATTTGAAACTTCTAAATCTATCTTGGAATATTTTTTGTTTAATGTAATGAACTTTTGGCCCAAAGCATATATCTATGAGTAAATCTAAAAGAATGAAATAAATTTGTCCTTAAAAGTTACCAAGTTGTTTGCCACCAAGATACCATACATGACCAAGCATGAAATAGCTTTGTACTTAGTTAATTAGTTCTTTTTCATAAACCAAGCATGCAAGCGTTTATTAGTTGAATTTCTATACCACACATTTTCCACTCATGTGACATTTTTAACTTCCACAAGGCTTGTGAATATGAGCAATGAATGAAAAGGAGATTATTTGTTTCACAATCATTTTTGCACAATACACAAATATTTGGATCTTTTATGTTCCTCAATAAATCTCAAGTTAAAAATATTTTCTTCAAAGCCAACCAAAGAAGAATTTTGTATCTTTTTGGATCCTTAACTTCCAAATAAACCTCAAGCACCAACATGATCATTGATTTTTTTATTCAAATGTTACTTTATATCCTATCTTAGCACTAAATTCTCCCCCTATTTTATTTTTTGTCTAAGTTAAAACATCATGTTCTTCTTTTAATCTAATATGACCTTTCTTGAGAGAGTCAATATAATTGATCCAATCATTTGAATGTATACCTTCTAGCCTTAAAGATTCAACGGAGCGTCATCGTTGAGACGATATATTTGTATTTGCTTCATCTACTAGTTAGTTTAAAGTATAGAACCTCTTTGTTGTAATGAGATGATGGAATCCTCCGTCAAAAGAAATATGTCCCCACATCCCAAAACTACATCGATGAGACCATCTAATTATATTTGTTACGTTACTAATTGGTTCAAAGTACATAAACCTATTTGTTATACTAAGGTGATGGAATCCTCCATGAGAAAAAATCTATCCATACATCTCACAACTACATCAAAACCAGGGCTCACTTTTTTTCATGATCTAACCTTCCAAGCTAGATAGTCTCCTATCTAATGTTTTTCATTGATTGGAGCAATGTATCTCTTCTCTACATGGAGAAAACTCATTGTGACTAGTACCTCAAAGAACTTACCAAATTTAAAACTATGACCTATGACCTCCAATATATACACGTTTTGAACCAATAATTCAATCAATTATATATGTGTGTGTGTGTTTTCAGAATCTACATTAACTCAATATTATTATATATTTAAAATCCATTTTCCTTACTATTCAAAATTATTATATATTTAATATCTAATTTCCACATCCACATTTTAATGAAATAGCATTATTAGCTATACTATGCACCAACAAAAATATAATTGATATTATTAGGTATACCATGTATCAACAAAAATAGAATTCACCACTCTCTTTATTATTAGGTATACCATGTACTAACAAATTCTTCATGAGAAAAGAGAGACACCACAATTTTATGTTGTTTAAATTACATTATTAACTTTCCTCTAATTATTAATTATTTTAATATTTCTTTTTTATTCCCTTTACACCATTAATTTAATCCTTTTATCATACTTGTTATCTAATTAAAACTAGATTTCAATTATTCCTAATACTTTCATTTCTCATTATTTTCCATCATTTTTCAAATAAATAAAAGTTTCTTTATCATTTTCTTTAATTAATTAATTTTTAAATTATTAATTAATAATAATTAATTACCTTTTTATTCTTCTAGCATCATCATTCTTTTCTCTCAATTTTTACTTTAATTCCATTAACTTTATTAAATTTCTTATACTTTTTATACTTAATTACACTGAAAGGCGTATACCTATTGGAGATGGGCACAATTAATCACCTTTTAATCTAAAATTCTAATCTCATGGCTAATAATTGAAAATGTTGAAATATTCTTAGTCGTCCTCCCAAATCAATGAATGTGATTTACTCTTCATAACTTCCTTGTATTTTTGAATGCATCAGTTACCCTGTTTACTTTTTAACATTTACCTAATCATATTAAGAAATTACTGGACCACCATATGATTGCCACGTTTAACAGATTAACCTTTGGAATTACCACATTTAAGATTAAATTTTGGATTTCCTCATCTCTATGTGTGTTTCACGTGCATTTCAATTCACCAAAGTGTTTTCCGTCCAGATAACTTTCGGGTGTTCACCAGCCGCAACACCAACCACTTTGCGGCTGTGCAAGTAATTACAACTGCTAAGTTTATGTTTCATAATTACAATTGCTAATTTTATAACAACCAAAAAAATATATGTTTAACAATTACAACTGCTATTTTCTATCCAATTTTTCTCAAAGTTCTTCTTTCTTAAATAGTTCATGATGATGGGTGGAGTGTCCACTAGAAATGTTGGACGTTTCAAAAACTCCATACACAACAATCTAAAACAACATTATGAAGAACCGTAAAAACATGCATAATCTAAAACTACTCCATATATTTTTATGTTGAACAAAGCTTTGTTTTCCAAGCTTTATATGCATTAAATTTTAGGAAAGAAAAGTAAATGAGCCTCTATCAAGTGCAAAAATTCCCATCCACATTAAAATTGTGTGTAAGTGACCTCCAAGTTGCAACAAAATGGTTGATGAACAGGGAGGATCAACATGCTGAACAAAACTCTATTCTTCAAACTTTATATGCATCAAATTTCAAGAAAGAAAAGAATGTGAGTCTCTATCAAGTACTTGCAAAAATGCCCATCAACACTAAAATTGCTTGTAAGTGATCTCCAAGTTGCAGTAAAACGGTTTAAAACGGTTGATGAATAAGATCATATGCCTCAGCTTTTTGTTTCTTTTGATCTCCTATGATTTTTATGTGGTAACATTTTGTTTAAAATAAACCTGTCTCAAATTTGAAATGCCATGTACAAGGACATGAAAAATATAATGGGATGATCTCAAACTTTGTTTCCAACTGTTTGGGGGGCTAAAAAACTATGTTCTAGTGCCCTTAGTGTCCAAGGGGTTCTAATGTGCTAATTCTGCTTGACATGAGAAGGGCATCATGATTGGATTTTTTATAATGATGCATATGAAATTGATTTGCTTTCAAATGATCACGTTAACTATCAACTAATATGACATCTTCACGCTACACTAATTATCAACTAATATGACAGCTTCACATTACACTAATTCTTGTTTTGATTCACAAAATTCCTTCCAAAAGTCAAAGGTCATTAGTTTCATGTAGTTTGATTACATATGCATCATAATTTTTGATGATTGATGATTGTTTATTATGCAAATATGCATCATGATTTCTGATGCATTTTTTAATGTTTTAAGATTTTTTTTATAACAGTTTCACATTACATTAATTCTTGTTTTGATTCACAAAATTCCTTCGAAAGGTCAAAGATCATTAGTTTCATGTAGTTTGATTACATATGCATCATGATTTTTAATGATTGTTTATTATGCAAATATACATCATGATTTCTGATGCATTTTTGAATGTTATAAGATTTTTTTTAAGTTATGCTTCAAAATACTTTATATTTGTTTTATTTATTTATTCTCTAAAATATTTATTTTTATTTATTATTTAAAATAAAAAAATTTAAAATTATCTTTGGATAACCTGCCATGTTATGGAGAGTGTATCTATCCCATCACAATTATTTACATATCTTGTCATTCACACAATACTTTTCAAAAAAATTGTATTAGAGAACATTAATTGTTCATATCCTCTCATTGTATAAAGTAAACATGGACACTCTTAGATGCATATATCATACTAGATGGTTGGGATTGTATATAATTCTTCTGTAACCACTATATTCGTCTGGAATCACTTCTCTCGTCAGTATTAATTTTGCCAACAAGTTCTCGTCTTCTTCCTTTGCCACTTTCCAATATACAAAATTTTTTTCCATGTTTTCATCAAGATATGTGGCTGAATCAGTGGCAATATCAGCCTTGGATCAAGAAATATATCGTTGAGTATGCAAGCATAGCCACTTTCCAATATACAAGAAATTTTTCCATGTTTATATGTGGCTGAATTAGTAGCAATATCAATCTTGGATCACGAAATATATCGTTCAGTATGCAAACATAGAACCTTATGGGTGGTCTACATGCATTTAACATTATATACTGAATCTAGTCAACTTCTAGTGTCAAAAGCTTTTACAATTACTTAATAATATAGATAGGCTTGATATCATTATTACTTTTACCATCTGCATGGGTTGTTTCCTCTTCCAAAACTTTGTCTTTCTATTTAGTCCTCCTTACTATTTTTTAATGGATAATTTGCCCCACTTTTTATTTTCTAAACCAGCCTTAAGATTTTCAACTCAACCTCATAGAGTTTAGTCTTTAAATTTAATTTCAATTGTCTTATCCCGAGCTTGTAACTTGCTTGTTGTCATCTCCTTGTTTGCTCTTCTTTTTGTGGTAATATGATATAATTTTTGTAGCTCAACATAAGGTTGACAAGTGACATTTAAAAAAATATTAATAACAAGAAAATATTTCAATATCCATCTTAAATAAAATATATACAGAGTAATTGAAAGTAAAAAAATTATGATTTAGTTAATAGGTTATTTCTACTTCTTAGAATAAGGGGGAGATGTTTAATTCCTTCAATGCTTAATATTATGGAGTTGACATGTAGCATTTAAAAAATATTAATAAGAAAAAAATAATTTCAAAGTGGGTCATAAATAAAATATCTCTATGTGAAACTACCATCTTTGTGAAACTAAGAGGGTTGAAGATGAAAAATACTCCCTCTTAGATTGCCCTGCCTATTCCCAATNTTTTTTTTTTTTTTAAATATTTTAACATCCACCTTAACTAAAATAATTTTGTATCAACATTCACTTTCGAGATGAAAACATTTCTTCAAGTTTTGTACTCAAAAAAAAATTGCATCTAAGGATTGGTGGTTCAAACATTTGAATGGTGAATTAAGTATGATAGAGATGTGCAATTCCTTCAGTGCTCAACATGGAGTTGACAAGTGGCATATATATCTATGTGTATTAAGAACCAAAGTAAATCCATCTTAACTTGGAATCATCATGTACATAGAAACATCAAATAAGTAGAGATGCAAAATATTTCTTCAAGTTTAGTTTTGTACTCTAAAAAAACATAAATACAACATTTCTTCAAATTTTATACTCTAAAAAAACACCTAACTTTAATTGCAAACCTTTCTAAATCCAAATAAAAATAACTAATTTAAACAAAATAAATGGTAAATTTCCATTAATTATTTTTTTTTTTTTCACATCTCTTTTACTACTTAGCACTTAGCTATGAGAGCAGTTTGCTCATCCAGGTACAAAGATTCTTCACCTTTAGAAAAATGGGAGGTACCTGGCAGCCGTTGCTCTGATTCTTCATGTATTTTTGTACTGGATTCTAAGATGTTACAGGATTAACATGGGGAGGTTCTATATTTCTTTTTCACTTGCTGATTCTTCCAGGTTTCATCAACCTCTTTTGCTGTCGTTCTATTCTTCAACGTAAAGTCAATAAAAATCGGTATTGGTTGCGTCTCTCTGTTAATTTGAACCGGCATCAAAACGAGCGGTGAAGTAGCATCGAAACGAGCGGGGAAGTAGAGATTTTGAAAAAAATTGAAACGGAGGATGGAGGGAACGAGTCATTAAAGCGTCCATCGCCCCCTACATCAGCCACGCGAAACGGACTGCACATAATAACGGTAACCCTAAATGTTCTATGTTTTTATTTTTTTTCAATTATTTTTTTAAATGTATTTTGTCCAAAATCTTATAAGAAACTCAGAAAGATGGATGAAATTAAGAGCGTTGAATCCAATTTATGCACTAAAATAATGATTTCATCGTTAATTGATTTCCCTGTTTATGATTTCATCGTTAATTGATTTCCCTGTTTAGAAACCACAGCCTTTCAAACCAAAATGATAATAAAATTGTGACAGCTGTGGGATTTGAACCCCGCCCTAAACCAAAATTATAATAAAATTGTGACAGATGTGGGATTTGAACCCACGCCCTAAACCAAAATGATAATAAAATTGTGACAGCTGTGGGATTTGAACCCACGCCCTTTCGTGACAGATGTGGGATTTGAACCCACGCCCTAAACCAAAATGATAATAAAATTGTGATAGCTGTGGGATTTGAACCCACGCCCTTTCGGACCATAGCCTAAATCTGGCGCCGTAGGCCACTCGGCCAAGCTGTGGGATTTGAACCCACGCCCTAAACCAAAATGATAATAAAATTGTGACAGCTGTGGGATTTGAACCCACGCCCTTTCGGACCAGAGCCTAAATCTGGCGCCTTAGACCACTCGGCCAAACTGTCACACATAGACAGGATCTACTTACAACTTTTATTAACTTATACATATAAGTTGCTTTGATAAATCACTGACTAAATTCGGTCGAGTTATCAATAATTTGAGAGTCAAATTGGTGCTTCAGAGGACAGCGGTGGCTAGTAATACGTCGGAAAATTAGAATTAAACTTCACACATCAAAAGCGATTTCACGATACGCTTAAGCTTACGATTGCACAAATATAGATGTTTGTAATAATGTCTTTCTCTGATTTATTTTAATGGATATAAAAAAATTATTATGTATTGACTTCATAGTTGGGCTTCTCATAACTAAAAACAATTAAACGAAGTAAAATAGATATACCTACCTTTCACTTAAAAGAAAATATTCGTTATTATTTCACAGCATCGCGAGGAAAAAAAATTGCTTTTAAGTGATCCCATATTTAAATAATTAAACATCATTTCAGGTTTACGGAGCTAAAAGAGGTTTGATCAAATTTGATCCCATATTTGTTTAAATAATTAAACATCATTTCAGGTTTATTGAGCTAAAAGAGGTTTGATCAAATTTAATAGTAATGTGGTATTCATTTCTAGAGAAAAAAAAATTGCTTTTAAGTGATCCCATATTTAAACATCATTTCAGGTTTACGGAGCTAAAAGAGGTTTGATTAAATTTGATCCCATATTTGTTTAAATAGTTAAACATCATTTCAGGTTTATTGAGCTAAAAGAGGTTTGATCAAATTTAATAATAATGTGGTATTCATTTCTACATAGTGATTAAATTTTGAAGAATTTAGAGGTTGCATTAAGGTATATTTGTAACTTGATGTTTCAATCCTTTTCATCGAGATTTTAATCAGGATGTGAGAGCTAGTCTCTCCTCGTGAGGATTTGAGCAAAAGGGATAAACCATCAGTTATAAATAGATCTTAATAGCAATTAATCACATAATAATCGTTTAGTAGGGAATGATTTGTATACCATTACTTAATCCATACCCAACTTTGTTTTACCCCAAAAAAGTTCTCTCTCCATCCTCTTGAGTGGAAAAGGTAATTTTAGTGTCAACGTTGAATATTTATTCAATGTGGAATGAAAAGGAGACATATTTTTGATAAATGATATGATTTGTAAGTTCAATTTTCATTAACTCTTATCAATGAAGTTTTATAGTTTTGGATAGAGGCGATATGGGGATCCTTCGTGTAAGATACAATGGTTATCCATCTAATTATTAAAGGTTTATTTGACCTGGAGTTAGTTACCAAGATAGATGGAGAACAAGTTGTTGTTAGAGAACCCCAATTTATGGAGGGCACGTGCCTCTTTTAAAAGCTATGATGCCTTGGCTTTGACCCATACACAGAATCTTTGTCAAGGGTTCTAATATGGGTTCTATAACCTAATATTCCCTTAGAATACTAGGGTTGTCAGAGTCTACAAGCCATTGGCAATGCTTTGAGTAACTTTACTACCCTATCTCTAGAGACTAGCATCAATGTTTCCAATACCCAGTCCCAAATATGTATTTATGTTGATTTAAGAAAACTCCTTGCTAAACAAATTATGTTGGAGCGTAGAGATCAAAGTTGGACACAACTTCTCAACTACAAAAACATTGTCTTTCAATGCAAACTTGTTTTAATCATGGACATGTGACAACCTCTTATCCAAAGATAAAATCATCACAAACTGCTAAGGGGAAAAATCATAATCCCTCTTACTGGGAAGAAGATGGGCCACCATTAGGTGCACCCAAGTAAGACCTCAAAGGAACCTACACCAACATCTCCAACAAATGCTATTGCTCTATCTCCTTAGAGGTACAACAAAGATGTTGTCCTTATTTCAAAGGGAACTCTCCTTCATTGGTCATGATTTCAAGGCACTCTTCCAGGAGGGGAAGAGGAGGCATGAATTGAAATCTTCAGTTTCTGAAACAGGCCCAATTCATGTGGCTCTATTAAATGTGGCAAAACAATTACTAGTGATAAACACTCTAATAGTTTCCAATCAAGACATTGGTTTAAACAAATTTAGGAGAAAATCATGTGTTAACAAATAACTTGAATACATGATAGATTGAAGTACTCTAATACCATGATAGAAATTTAAACAATATGTTCCAAGATCATGAACAAACACAGAAGACCACATAAAAGAGACAAATCCACAAAGAAGAGGCCCAATTCTTATGGCTCTATTAAATGTGGCAAAGCAATTACTCGCAATAAACACTCCAACAATTCCCAATCAAGACATTGGTTGGACCAAACTTAAGAAAAAATGAAGTGTTAAAAAATAACTTGAATACATGATAAGTTGAAGTTCTTTGGTATCATGAGAGAATATAAACAATATGCCAAGATCATGAGCAAAGACACAACATCACATAAAATAGCCAAAGCACAAAGAAGAGAACCCTAAGCTTTGTAGTATTAAAACCTCTATAATATGTAGATGAAACTGCATCCACTATGAAATGAATTGCTCCTCTATGTATTAATTGCTAGCTTGCAAGGCAGTAGAACAATGGAGCATGAAACCCCCTTATATAATTGTAGATGAAAGCTACGATTTCTAGAAGGCTCCATAATATAATAATACAATATTTAACCACCACCACATCACTTGAGGGACCACTAAGGTCACCTTCCAACAACCACTAAGACAAAGTTAGTGTTAATCAATTTATTCCAACATGGGAGATTATTGTCTTTAGTGGTTTAGGGCAAGAAAATCAAGTATCCAACAACTTGCAGTACTCGCTTTAGTATTAAGGCAGGTTTCGTTCGTAGATATTGTGGATTATGGGCCCAAATGCTTTTACTACTTTGTCATCTTTACATTCTCCATCAACATAATTCTCTCCAATGATGCTCTATCACTTAACCAACACAAGGATTGATTTTGTATTATATGAATTACGTTTGTGACCTATCTGTAAATGCTTTGTATTTTTAATTAATGGATTGTTAAGTTATTTATTTTCCCCATTGTCTACTTGATTTATTTTCCCCATTGTGTACTTGATTTATTTGCATATTGTGTACTTTCATTTTTTATTGTTGCATGTTATAAGAAATTAGAATGTAGTGATAGGTAGTTGTTAAGAGTTTTTTTTAAATCAAAAGACTTTTTTACCATGTCATGCTAATCAA
>JASDQU011504845.1:0-14085 GCA_032191745.1 Picea mariana
AACTTTGGGATGAGCATTTACACTACATTCATCATGCTTACAATCGAGCTAAGCACTCTTCGACTCAAACGTCGCCATTTGAAGCTGGTTTTGTCTATTTGACCAAGTCTCCTTTAGATTTTATCTTTGGGAAGAATATTGCTATCGATGGTCAATACGACATTGATAGGGCAGAAAAGTTCATTGAACAAATTCAGTTGATACATCAAGTGGTGCAAGAGAAGTTGGAAAAGAGTCAGGCCAAGTACAAAACGAGACATGACAAGCATCGTGTTGATCACAGTTTCCAAGTTGGAGATGAATTTTGGCTTTACATCAGTAAGGAGAGGCTTAAAGGAGAAGGTAAAAAGTTGAAACCGATTCGATGTGGTCCTTTCAAGATTATCGACAAGATTGGTAACAATGCCTTTCGTTTAGATTTGCCTCCTTATATGCAAATGTATGCAGTTGTTAATGTTGAGAATTTGAAATTGTATGAACCTCCATTGATTGATGATCATGGAGAGCATGTTGAGATTCCTTCTATATATGATTTTTCCCCAGAATATCTTACAGAACTACATGAAGACACCATCCTTGACAGGAGAATGTGAACTTCAAAACGAGGAAATGTGGAGTATCTTCGAGTTGGTATTAAAGGAACAAATCCAAGCAAAGCCGAGTGGATTGAGGTTGGAAGGTTGAGGGAACTATACCCTCATCTTCACATAGACTGAAAATAGTCTTTTGGAGGTCCAAAAGCTTCCCAATGGGGAGGTGTGATCAGGGGATCAAATTTTGCTCAAAAATTCAAAGTGCTCGGAATCGCTTCAAATCGAACGAGAGTGTAGGCCTCGTCGTTGTGAACCCAATGCAACTCGTTTCGTCTCAAACGAACGTCAGGAGTGAGAGATATTGTGATCTGTTCGAATCGTCAAACAGGCAAAAAAAAGGGCGCTGACTGTACAGTCCGTACAGGCTAACGTGGCAGAGGTGATGTGGCAGTTTTGGATTGGCAGATATGGTTGAATCGAAATGCGACACATGGCATCATTTTGGTCAATGGTAAGGTGCCATGTGGCCCAGTCATGGGCTGTCACCTGGCACCCCTTTATTTGGCTATTTGCTTGTTATTTAAAATTTTTATGTGGAGTTCATGGGATTCGAACCGGTGACCTCCCCCATAGTCCAAAGTCTTGGCAAGAGCTGCCATACCAATGCGCCCACATGTTGTTGCTTACTATATAACAATTTGTATTTAATTTAAGTTCAAACTATTGTAAATGTGGGTGGGGGTCGGGCTGGGGCTTAGCCCCAGCCCGTGGTTTTTTTTGTGTTACTATGTGGCCACATATCACATGGAGGGTGCGCGCGGGAGTTGTGTTTTGAATGGATCCCCGATCGCATGGTTTTATATATATGACCATACCCTTTGTAAAATAGCGCGCGAGGCTTTTAAAACATGTAGCCCGTGGTTATATACATAACCACATGTGACCACAACCGAGGGCGCGGGGTTTGAAACGGTTGGGTTTTTTTGTTAGCCCGAGGTCATATCGTGGACCTCATGTGCCCCAGTGCTAGGCGGTTAGGGGCTGGCGCACCCATAACCGTCCTACAGTTCGCATCATTGGCACGGTTGCGCCTGGTGCCAAGTTTCACACTTTAAATTCTGTGTGTTTCAGGTTGAATGAACAAGGGTGCGATTTGTAGATGCAGAGACAGCAAGCTTGAAGGGGGGACTTCCAGGAAGCCTAACTTCTTCGTTTTTTGGCCAAATGAGGTGCCGAAAAATCCCAACTAGGGGTTTTTGGACGCTCTGAAGCCATTGGAGCAGTCTGTTGGTCAATTTGAGCATTGTAAAGAACGTTTTTGAGCACTTTGAGAAATTAATAATAATGATCCATTGGAAGCTAGACCAGGAGATGTAGCCCAAGAGAGGGGTGAAATCCTTTATCACTTGTTGTGTTTATGTGCTTATGTTCATTGATTATGCTACTGTTTATTTGTATCTTGAATGTGTTGTCCTTTAATTAATGTGTTGCAAAGTTGATCCATTTGTTTTTAACACATAAACTTTACTTGCAAATATTTCCAAGTTTACAAGTCTTCTTCATTTTTAGATCAGGGATCATGTAGCCATTCCTGGTGAATGGCTTGGAGCCAATCTGGTACAATGAAGGAGAGAGAAAAAAGGGAGCCTTCATCTTCATATTTTCTGGAAAGTGCATCGACCACCACATTGTATTTTCCTTTCTTGTAAATGATCTCATAATCATATCCAAATATCTTAGTCACCCATTTTTGTTTCTCTAGGGAGGAAATGTGTTGTTCCAGAAAAATACTTGAGGCTTTGATTGTAATATCCCTAAGGCTGAACCCAATTGTAAGTATAAATACAAATGTACTTAAGTTGGTGAGTTTTTTTTATATCATTTTTGTATGCACATTTCATGGCATAGTGCACACATGTACTGTGCAGTAAAATGAGGAAGTGTGCACATTCCAAGATACCGCATGCAACATCTTAAGTGAGCGTGATGTTGAGGCCAGGGAGACTTTGTGTATATGATATGTTTTATAGGTTGGTGAGCTAGTTATTATAAGCTAGGATGATTATGTTTTGATTAGGCCAGAGAGCCTAGATGTTAAAGTCTAGTGCACCTATTTTTGTACATGTCTCATACTTAATATAAAATATGTCGATGTGCACAGACCGAACACAATAAAAGAGATGGGGGACTAAACTCCACTAGTTAGGGAAAGGGAGGGGCTAATCCAGGGAGCTTGATCCAAAAATGAATATTTATTAAATCATAAAGTATGGATAATTATTTTATCCTAAGTTCTAAAGTTGGGGACAAGTGGGCCAAAATAGCTCCCAACATGACAAGTGTTAATTTGGGAACATGCATACATATTGTTGGGACTTACCTCATTTTGACATCTCCCCCATCATTTGGACCATCATCTTTTCCATCATTTCTTCTATCATTCAGCCATGATTCCATGACCATTTTTCACTCACGTAGTCAGTTATCCCCAGACATTCATTTCACTATATCTGAACTGGTATCCATGGCCACAGAGGTTGGTGTAGTTGGTTAGCTAGGAAGTTGGACAGAAGAAGCAGGTTGTCAGGCTCATAGGATATTGAAGAGGTGGACTATCAGGCCCGTGAGAAATTCTCTGGGTGACAGAATTGTTGGGAGTTGACTCCCTGAAGGTGCTAAACTGCAACTATAGGGCTTTGAGACTTCCTGTTCGGCCTGTTGTTGAAGCCCTTGAAGGGAAGTGGGGCAGCCGAGGGACTATTGAGCAGAGAAGGGGCACACTTACATGGGTGGGATAGGCATGTGGGGAATGAGAGACTGTAGGATATTAGTTTGAGTAGGCACCTGTGATGGAGTCTTACATGTTTTCCATGAGCCATTAGCCTAGTTAGGAACCCTTTACCTGGGTGGAGTTTAGTCCCAGCTTGAGGGTGACTCACTATTGAGAGTGATGAACAGTGTGGTTGAAGGCTGGGAGGTTCATGGAAGGTATGCACACAGTTGGTGACATTCTTACCAAGATAAGTTTCAATTGTGTGATAAGTTTACATGTTACATTGTTATTTACGTGTTTATTTTTATGGGTATTTCCTGTATATGTTGCATGTATGCATTCACTATTATTTCAGTGTGAATCCATGCATTTACGAAATGTATTTGTTTGTTTACTTTTTACATGTAAAGCTTTCGCAGGTGTTCTGTGTGCATATGTTTTAATTGCATGCAGTTAGAAAAATTTATGTAGCATAGCTCAGTTAGATGTTGGGTATGTTATAGTATGTTCCGCAGACAAAACGTAAGAGTTTTTGGCGTAGCATGGCCCGGCATGGATGGTCAGGGACATTATAAAATTGTTTAAGAGCTAAGTAAATCATCTGAGTAGTGGCATGCCCCGACCTGTTGGTGGTCGGGGATGTTACAAATGGGTATTAGAGAATGAAAGAATGTTTTGGAGTGGAATTTCCCGGCCTGTGGGTGGCTGGGGATGTTACAAATCGGTATCAGAGCTTCAGTTTTCAACACTGAGCTTGGATGGGATCGAAAGGTTGAGTTGAAGAAGAATGTCAGAGAGGATTTATTTCGAAGTGGCCAAATTTTAGTTTGTAGAACGTCCATGGTAAAAAGTAACAGCAACTGGGCGGAAATGGGGAAAAGCCCCAATTTATGTGGTTGAATTCATGAGAAAATGTAGAAATTCAGCCAAGTGATGGGATATTACTGATTTAATATCTGTTCTAGCAAATTCGGACCTAGAATTGGTCAAATTTGAAGTTACAGTGAATCCATGACAGTTGGAGCGAGTTTTATAACTAAAATTCTCAAGTTGTGAATTAAGTTTGGGAAAAATTCATTCCAGACATGTCAACCCACAATGATCTTTTGTTACATAGGTTGAGCTGGTGTTATCGGGGTGAAATTGAACGAATTTTATAAGTTCCGAATGTCTATGGCGAATTGGGAAAAAGCCCCAATTTTTGCAACGGAATTCACAAGGATTTGATGCGCATAAAGGTGAATGTGCGCAGTTGGGTGCACCAAAAATTCATGATGCGTAGTGAAAATCTTATGATAGGTAAAATTTGGCACTGTGCGGAAAGATATTGGCATGTCGTTAGGCATGCTAAATTTCGGTGCAGTGCAAAAAAACGTTTGTGTGCAGATGCACGCGCTAAATTTAGCATTGCGCGGTGTGCACACATGTAGTAATGGTGCACGTGGTATGTGCAGTATTGCAAAGCACAGAGGAGTTTGGTTGGTGTGTGCACAGTAGGAGTATAAGTTGTCTAAGGACATTGTAATCAATGGTGCGCACAGATTATTGTGCGCGATGGGGCATATTGAACTTTGGCATGGTGCAATGCATAGAGCGAAATGCATGTGGAATATCAATGTGCAATACAAAAACTGTGTCCAATAGGTTTCAGTGCATGAACCAAAACTGAACACAGTGGATATTGGCATGTGACATAAAAGTAGTGTGCGCAAGATATTGGCGCACGACACAAGTAGTGCGCAGTTATTGGCGCAATAGAGAAGTGATACATAGTGGTTTTTAAGTGCGCGAAGCAAGATTTACCTTGTGTGGTTGTTGTGCATGGTAAACACGGGTTACAGGTAGCAATTTTGTGTGTGCGAAGTTGCTTGAAGGGTGAACAACAACATAAAACTAGTGAATTTCTGCGACATTTTATATCATTTGAACGTCATCTTTTTTGCAACGCGTTTTTGAGGGCCTTAGGAGAATTTTTAGCAACTCAAAAACCATGAGACAGAGTGTGCCAAGGCACACTCTATCTCTGTAGCTCAAATAAAAGAGCTCGGATAGATCTTTCTAATAGTGTAAAATGTTCGTCAAACGAAGCTTTTATGAGAAAGATACAACATAAACACTGAAGGGTAAATTATAAGACCCAACTAGCTCCATGGAGCCATAACTTTCTGCCCAAGACTTAGAATTGAGCATGTGAGCAGGCGTTGGGAAGGTCTTGGACAATGGAATATAATTATCCACCCATAAAATTGATCAAGGAATCAAATTTCCATGAAATCTATATAAATAATTCTGATATATATTATTGAACCAGAATGGTTCATATTCTCATAAAATTGTTGAAACAGTTAGCCTGACAAGTTTTGTTGGTTGCACATTTTGTAGAGTTAATAACAACTAGGTCAAGATCAGTTTAGAGTCCAGAGTAATGGAAGAGGCAAAAGGTAATTGCAGCCAAGAATATTAACTCAGACAGATGGATGTCCATTTGAGCATTGAAGGAACAAACTCCAATGGACATGGAGAAGAAAGGAATGAAAACATGAATATGGAAGAGACGATTAAAAATTTGCAGAAGGATGTCCAAATCCATAAGGATGATAATGAAAGGCTTATGAGAGCCAAGGAGTAGCAAGATGACTTCAACATGAATTTATTACAGAGCTTGAACATGATAGAAAAGAAATTGGATAAGGAGAGTGGCTCGAACAAATCGGGAAGTCACAAGTCTCATGATGATAAAATAAAATCAAGAAGTGTTAGAAGACATAACCATCACTCCCCGAGGCATTCCAATAATATATCACACAACATCTCAAGTCCATCCCCTGTCAAAAAGCACAGGAGGTCTGGGGTGGATGAGCTACGAGGAGAAATGAACAAAATCAAACCTTCTACATTTGATGGTGAGCACAAGAAGGATGAAGATATAGAGACATGGTTGTTGGGCATGAGAAAGTATTTTCAATTTCATAATTATTCTTCTCATGTAGAGGGTAGGATTTCCATCTATCAACTCAAGGAAAGGAATCCATGTGGTGGGATCATCTTGTGCAGGTGCAGCACATTAAAGAGAAAAGTGTTACTTGGAGGTAATTCAAGAGGTATTTTGAGNTGAGAAGAAATACTTGACTAAGAGATACTATGACAAGAAAATGAAAGAGTTCTTTGAACTCAAGCTTGGGAGTATGACCATTGATGAATATGAGAGAAGGTTTTTAGAACTGTTGAAGTATGTCTCTTTCATCAAGGATGAGACAGTGAAGATTCAAAGGTATTTGAATGGATTGCTATTATTTATCAGTGAAAAAATACAGTATGATTATCCCAAGACATTGGAGGAGACCATAAGGCGAGCTAAATGCCTATATGATCAACAAAAATCAAGGCCAACATTCCAAAAATCTTGGGAAGACAAAAAGAAATTCAAGGTGGATCAGAGGAAGAAGGGATATAAGCCATCATTCTTCAGAAACAATCCTCAGGGACAACAAACTCATAAAGAAGCCAAAATGATTGACACATGGAGTCAAAGGCCAAGGCAACCACCTATTCAATGTTGGGGTTGTGAAGGGGATCACATGTTCATAGATTGTCCTCATAGAAATGAAAAGGGAGGATTTTTCACAATGTACAGCAAGATGAAACAGTGGAGGACATGGACAGAAAGGTACCCAGAATCTATGCAGCCCTAGACAACAATAAAGTAGAGTATCAGTCACATATGATTGAAGTGGAAGGTATGATCAACAACCAAACCATTGCTATTTTAATTGATTCAGGAGCTAGTCATAGTTATATAGATCCTAAGATGGTGGAAAGTTTTCATTTTCCAAGAAGCAATCATGGGAAATCTTGGTTGGTGTGGCTGGCTACAGGAACCAAAAGAAAAGTTAATGAGATGGTTAAATCATGTCTTATGGACATGAATGGAATGAACACCCAGGCAGATTTGAAAATCTTGCCTTTACGTTCCTATGAGTCTAATTGGGATGGATTGGTTGGACCAACATCATGCTCTCCTAGACTGTCATAACAAAGCATTTACTTGCTTTGATGAGGAAGGGAAAATAAGGAAAGTACAGAGAATTCCCAAGGCATTAACCATCAGAGAGATTTCAACATTGCAACTGAAGAAATGTTACATAAAAGGGTGTCAAATATTTGCAGCACATATGGAGGAGACACCTAAAGATAAGGTGCCAAATTCGGAAGATTATGCAGTCCTGGAAGATTTTGAAGATGTGTTCAAGGAGGTACCAGGACTACCCCCAAGGAGGGACATTGATTTCTCTATAAATCTAATACTTGGAGCAGCTCCAGTGTCAAAGACTCCTTACAGAATGAGTACACCAAAGCTGAAGGAGTTACAAATGCAACTTGAAGAGATTTTGAAGAAGGGGTATATATGCCCAAGTGTGTCACCTTGGGGTGACCTAGTCTTGTTTGTGAAGAAGAAAGATGGAACATTAAGATTGTGCATTGATTTCAGATGGTTGAATAAAGTGATTGTTAAGAACAAGTATCCTCTGCCAAGGATTGATGATCTTTTTGATCAATTGAAGGATGCAAAGGTCTTTTCAAAGATAGATCTCAGGTCAATATACCATCATTTAAGAATTAAAGAGAAATATATCAGCAAGACCTCTTTCAGGACAAGGTATGGTCATTATGAGTTCACAGTGGTTCCATTTGGGTTGTCAAATGCACCAGTTGTTTTCATGTGCTTAATGAATGGTGTTTTCCGAGAATATTTAGACAAGTTTGTCATTGTCTTTTTGGATGACATTCTCATATATTCCAAGTCAGAGGAAGAGCATGAACATCATTTGAGGATGGTTTTGCAAGTATTAAGGGAGCATCAATTGTATGCCAAATTGAGCAAGTGCTCATTTTATCAGAAGCAAATTCATTATTTGGGTCATATCATTTCAAAGGATGGGATAGCAGTGGATCTTGAGAAGATAGAAGCCATTAGATAATGGGAAGTTCCAAATAATGTGATAGAGGTCAGATCATTCATGGGCCTTCCAGGATACTATAGAATATTTATCGAAGGATTTTCAAAGATTTCACACCCAATCACTTCCTTGCAAAGAAAGGGTGTGAAGTTTCAGTGGACATTGGATTGTGAAAAGAGTTTCCAACACTTGAAATAGTTATTAACAAGTGCTCTGATATTAAGGATAGCAGGCCCAAATGAAGACTTCATTGTGTGCACAAATGCATGTAAAGAGGGACTTGGTGGAGTCCTCAGTCAAAATGGGTTTGTTATATGTTATGAATCAAGGAAGTTGAAGGAGCATGAAAGAAACTATGTCACTCATGATTTGGAGTTGGAAACCATAGTACATGCCTTGAGGAAATGGAGACACTACCTCATGGGGAAAAGGTTTGAGATGAGGACAGACCACAATGGTCTAAAATATTTTTTTAATCATCCAACTTTAAATGCTAGGCAAAGAAGATGGTTAGAATTTCTAAGCGAATACGACTTTGATATAAAGCATATCAAGGGGGATGAGAACAAAGTGGTTGATGCACTCAGCATAAGAGTGCATGAAATGCATGCTACAACCATTAGCATGTATCAATCAGATTTGAAACACAGAATTCTAGAGACTGCCAAATCAGATTTACAATACAAGGATTTAGTGGCAAAGCTACAGCAAGGTAACTTGCAGCAGAAAATTGAAGAATACAAGCAAGATAAGGATGAAATTCTCATGTACAAGGGCATAATTTATGTACCAAATTCCCAAGAGTTGAAAAATCTGATATTGAGAGAAATGCATAATTTGCCTTATGTTGGGCACCCAAGATATCAGAAAACTATTGCAGCTGTCAAGAGACACATGAAGAAAGAGGTTGTTGATTTTATTGTCAGATGTTTGGAATGTCAAAAAGTAAAGGCTGAGCATAGACACCCAGCTGGTTTGTTATAGCCATTACCCATTTCTGAGTGGAAATGGGAAGTTGTAACCATGGATTTCATTACCAAACTGCCCAAAACAAACAAGCAACATGATTCTATCATGGTAGTGGTGGATAAGCTTACTAAAGCTGCCCATTTTATTCTAGTTAAGCTCACTCACAAGGCAGCGAACATTGTTGATGTTTATATGAGGCAAATTTCTAGATTATATGGCATACCCAAGACAATTGTGTCTGACAGAGATCCAAAATTTACCTCAAAATTTTGGAAGGGATTATTTATTGGATTTGGAACAAATTTGAATTTTAGTACATATTATCATCCAAAAACAGATGGACAAACAGAGGGGGTGAATCAGGTAATTGAGGATATGTTGAGGATGTATATGATGGATAAACCATCAAAATGGGAAGACTACCTACACTTGGTAGAGTTTGCTTATAACAATGGGTACCAAGCATCTCTAAAGATGAGCCTATTTGAGGCACTTTATGGCAGAAAGTGAAACACAGCGGTAAGCTAGGATAACCCAACAGATAGAGCAGTGGTTGGACCAAATTTGCTCAGGGAAATGGAAGAGAAAATGTTGAAAATAAAAAAAAAAATTAAAGGCTTCCCAGGACGGGCAGAAAAGCTATGCAGATAAGGGAAGAACTCACAGGGAATTTAAAGTGGGTGACCATGTATTCTTGAAAGTAAAAGCCAACAGAAGTTCTCTGAAGTTGGGAAATTTTTCAAAGTTGGCAGCTCGCTATTGTGGGCCATTTGAAATCCAAGAGAGGATTGGTCCAGTAGCTTATATGATTGCATTGCCTGCATCTATGTCTGTTCATAATTTATTCCATGTATCCTTGCTAAAGAAATATATATACCTGATACTAATCATGTTATTGATTGGAATGTGATTCAGGTGGAGCAAGAAGGCGCTTTTCAAGTGCATTCGATGTGCATTCTGGACCGGAAAATCAAACAGCTCTAGAATCGATCCATAGGGCTTGTAAAGGTCCAATGTACCTAGTACAATCCTAAGGATGCTACTTGGGAGCATGAGGATGCAATGCAGGTAGAATACCCGCATCTTTTTGAGGATTTTTGAAATTTAGTTGTACATGGGTACATGATGCACTGAGGACAGTGCATAAATAAGGGGAGGGGACTGTAATATCCCTAAGGCCGAACCCAATTTTAAGTATAAATACAAATGTACTTAAGCTGGTGAGTTGTTTTGATATCATTTTTGTATGCACATTTCATGGGATAGTGTGTGCATGCACTGTGCAGTAAAATGAGGAAGTGTGCACATTCCAGGATATCACGCGCAGCATCTTAAGTGTGTGCGATGTTGAGGCCAGGGAGCCTTTGTGTATATGATATGTTTTATAGGATGGTGAGCCAGTTATTATAAGCTAGGATGCTTATGTTTTGATTAGGCCTGAGAGCCTAGATTTTAAAGGCCAGTGTGCCTATTTTTGTAAATGTCTCGTACTTAATATAAAATACATCGTTGCGCGCAGAATGACCACAATAAAAGAGATGGGAGACTAAAATCCACTAGTTAGGGAAAGGGAGGGGCTAAATTAAGGAAAGGGTTTAAGATAGGGAGCTTGAGCCAAAGAGGAATATTATATTAATATTTCTTAAATCATAAAGTATGGATAATTATTTTATCCTAAATTCTAAAGTTGGGGACAAGTGGGCCAAAATAGTTCCCAACATGACAAGTGTTAAGTTGAGAACATGCATACATATTGTTGGGACTTACCTCATTTTGACATCTCCCCCATCCTCTTTTCCATCATTTCTTTCATCATTCAGCCATGATTCCATGACCATTGTTCACTCACACATTCAGTTATCCTCATACATTCATTTCACTGTATCTGAACTGGTATCCATGGCCACAGAGGTTGGTGTAGCTAGTTAGCTGGGAAGCTAGACTGAAGAAGTAGGTTTTCAGGCATGTGGGATACTGAAGAAGTGGGTTGTCAAGCCCGTGGGATATTGAAGAGGCGGGTTGTCAGGCCCGTGAGCAATTCTCTGGGTGAGAGAATTGTTGGGAGTTGACTTCCTAAAGGTGCTAAACTATAGCTACAGGGCTCTAAGACTTCATGTTTGGCCTGTTGTTGAAGCCATGGAAGGGAAGTGGGGTAGTTGAGGGACTGTTGAGTAGAAAAGGGGCACACTTCCTTGGGTGGGACAGGCATGTGGGGAATGAGAGACTGTAGGTTGTTAGTTTGAGTAGGCACCTGTGATGGAGTCTTTCCTGTTTTCCATAAGCCATTAGCCTGGTTAGGAACCCTTTACCTGGGTGGAGTTTAGTCCCAGCTCAAGGGTGACTCACTTTTGAGAGTGATGAATAGTGTGGTCTAAGGCTGGGAGGTTTGTGGAAGGTCTGCACACAGTCGGTGACATTCTTACCAAGATAAGTGCCAATTGTGTGATAAGTTTACATGATGCATTGTTATTTACGTGTTTATTTTTATGGGTATTTCCTGTATATGTTGCATGTATGCGTTCACTGTTATTTCAATCTCAATCCATGCATTTAAGAAATGTATTTTTTTTTTTACATTTTACATGTAAAGCTTCTGCAAGTGTTCTATGTGCATATGTTTTAATTGCATGCAATTAGAAAATTTTGTGTAGCATAGCTCAGTTAGATGTTGGGTATGTTATAGTATGTTCTGCAGAGAGAACGTAAGATTTTTTGGTGTATCATGTCCCGGAATGGATGGTCGGGGACATTACAAAATTGTTTTAGACCTAAGTAAAGCATCTGAGTAGTGGCATGCCCCGACCTGTTGGTGGTCGGGGATGTTACAAATGGGTATTAGAGCATGAAAGAATGTTTTGGAGTGGAATTTCCCATCCTATGGGTGGTTGGGGATGTTACACTAATGGTCTGTCTTAATTTGGAAGCGTTGCCCCAATAGATAAGGGTTCCACAAATCAATGGTATGAAAAATAGCCAACATTTACTTTTCATATATTTATTTTCCCAAATTTCGTTCAGACAGTTGTTTGTTGGTAAAGGCCAAAGGCCAACCCTCTTGCATAAGGACAGCGCCAACACCTTTCCCTGAAGCATCACATTCCAGGACAAAGGTATTTGTGAAATAAGGAAGGGTCAGGACTGGAGTGGTGCACATGGCCATCTTCAAGGTTTGAAAATCCTGAGCAACTTTTGGGGTCCAAGTGAAATAATTCTTTTTAAGGAGTGTCGCAAGAGGTGTCGCAATCTTTCCATAATTCTTAACAAACTTGCGATAATAACCTATTAGGCCCATAAATCCTCATAATATTTTGAGAGTCTTTGGGTGAGGCCAATCTTGCATAGCTTCAATCTTTTTAGGATCCACCCTGACGTCGCTCTTGCTAACAACATGGCCCAAGTACTTGACTTCTGAGGCACCAAAAGCACTTTTAGATTGTTTCAGGAAAAGTTGGTGCTGAGAGAGTAGATGGAGAACTTGGTCCACATGAGCAAGGTGGTCTATCCAGGTTTTTCTATAGATGAGGATATCATCAAAAAAAACTAAGACAAAATGACGGAGAAAGGGGCGAAAGACATTATTCATGAGGCTTTGGAAGGTGGAGGGGGCATTACACAAGCCAAAGGGCATGACCAAAAAATCATAGTGGCCCTCATGAGTTCGAAAGGTAGTCTTAGGAATGTCTGTCTCTTTCATACGGATATGTCAGTAGCTAGAATGAAGATCAAGTTTAGTAAAGAACTAGGCGCCACTCAATTCATCCAAGAGGTCATCAATGAAAAGAATGGGAAAATTATCTTTAATGGTGAGTTTGTTGAGGGCGCGAAAGTCAGGAAACATGTGCCAAGAACCTTATTTCTTTAGGACCATGACCACAAGAGAAGAGTAGGGTCTCATACTAGGGAGAATAACATTGCGTTAAGAAGTTCTTGAACCATTTTCTCAATTTCATTTTTTTGGGAAAAGGGGTGACAATAGGGACGGATATTGGGAGGGAGGCTTCCTAGGATAAGGGGAATGGAATGATCATGAAAACCACGGGATGGTGGAAGTCCCTAGGGAGTGGAAAATATCACTTGATGTTTAGAGAGGATGGATTGGAGGTCTTGCAGCATAGAGGGTGTCTCAGTTGCATGTATGGCATGGAGTTGGGAAATAATGCCAGAATGACCTTTTTTAAGAAGATTTTCAATGCAATGGGAACTAATGATCTCTGGTGAACTGACGGTGATGCCTTGGAACTTATATTTTTTACCCTCCTTGTTGAATTGCGTGATTAATTCCTTGAAATCCATGAGAATGGGACCCAAAGTTCTTAGCTAGTCTGCACCCAATAGAATTTCACAACTGCCCATGTCGATAGCAAACATATGAGATTTCAGGTGGTATTCACCAATTTGGAGACGCACATTTTCACAATGCCCTCCACATTTCATGGAGCCGCCATTAGCAATCATTATTTGGAAATTATTGACTGCATGGATATAGCAATGAGTTTCTTGTGCAATGTGGCGATGAATAAAATCATGGGTGTTGCCACTATCAACCAAAATGATGACCTTCCTATGCTTGATGTAACCAATTATCTTGAGGGTTTGGGGAGCAAAGAAACCAGTGAGAGCATTTAGGGAAATGACCGGTTCTACTTCGGGAGGGTCTGAGGGAGGGGTTATGTCCATGGTTTCAGGTGACTCGGAAACAAGGGGAGTTTCAACATCCTCTTCTGAAACATCCTCTGAGATGGCCATAAAAATCTTTTTTCCTTACACTTGTGGCCCGAAAAATATTTTTCATCACAATTATAACAAAGGCCTTTGAGTTGGCGTTCATCCATTTCATCCCTGGTCAATTTTT
>JASDQU011504849.1:26506-37698 GCA_032191745.1 Picea mariana
ACAGGGAAGTTCATGCCACATGAAACCTCACTAAAAAAAGAAAAGGTAGGAAAGAGGTGTGGAAGGGGGCAATCGCGACATAGATGGCAAGAGGGAAGAAATTAGAAGGACTCTGGAAAAATACACTGAGTGATTGATAAGCAGAAAAGAAGGAGAGTAACCTTCATTCTAGACTTCTGACAAACAGAGACTCAGTCTCACAACATCATGTTCTAAGCTCCGGGTGGTTAGTGGTAAATCCATTCGGAATCACTAATCCTACGGTTGGGTGGAAATGAGCACCCCTCTTAGCAGTTGCATCAAACCTGGTGTTTTTCTAATAAGTGTTATATCTCATATCTTGCAGTTAATATTCTAACATGTATGAGCATGGTTTGTGTAATTATGAATGGTTATAGTATAAGACTATCTGTAATGTGTTTTGATCAGAAATGGTGGTTGTATGCTTATATTGGAAATACCACCTATGGATTATATATATATATGTATATATATATATATATACATATATATACACATATTTTGATTACATGCTTATGCTGGAAAGACCACCTATGGCTTATGTAAATATATATATATATATATATATATATATATATATATTTACATAAGCCATAGATATATATATGTTTTGAACAGATTTAGTTTTCAAGTCTGTTCTCGGGAAATTTATTCCCTTAATTATCTCAAGTAATGCCCTAGATAGATCTCCCCACAGGGACACCCATTTTGAAATTTTATCCAAGGGTCTGCTGAAAGATTTTATGGTGTAAGTCTTAAAACCCTGCACGAGGGAGAATGGTCCTTTTAGACATCGATATTTCAATGTTTTGGTACCCAGAAAACCCAAGGGTGAGTTCCCTTGTACTTGCAAGTCTCGAAACCCTGACTTGCGAAATCCCAATGGAAGAAACCGCAAAATAAGATGAGAAGGTTTAAGAGTGGTATTTCGGAGTTTCGGTATGTGGGAAACCCAAGGGCTAGTTCCCTTGTATTCACAAGTCCAGAAATCCTGACTTGTGAAATCTCGAAAAGATAGAGTGTGGAGAAGTTATAAAATTTCGGTATTTCTTCTCCCGGGAAACCCAGGTGCAAGACCTTCTGTTCTCGCATATCGCAAAATCCCGATGGATGAGACCCAAAAATGAAAATAGCGCAGATGAGTTATGGTGTTTCGGTGTTTTGACACCTTGGATACCTAAGGGAAAGATCCCTTGTACTAGCCAGATGTGAAACCCTGAAGTATGAAACCCCAAAAAGGTATAGCGTGACTAGAATTTATTGTTTCGGTGTTTCGACACCTGGGATAACTAGAGGCAAGTCTCTTGTACTTTCCAGTCCTGAAATCCCGACTTGCGAAACCCCGAAATGGTCTAAAATGCCTAGAGTTTGGTGTTTTAGAGTTTCGGCTCTCGGGAAACACATATGCGAGACCTCCTGTTGTCGCACATATCGAAATCCCAATGGAGAAAACCCCGAAATAGGGGAGCATGTTTAGAGGTTGGTGTTTTGGATTTTCAACTCCAAGGAAACCCAGGTGTGAGACCTCCTGTTGTCGCACATCTCAAAATCCTGATGGAGGAAACCTCAAAATAGGGGAGCATGTTTAGAGGTTGGTGTTTCAGAGTTTCATCTCCTGGGAAACCCAAGTGCAAGACCTCCTGCTGTCACACATCCCAAAATATGAATGGAGGAAACCCCAAAATAGTGGAGCATCTTTACAGTATTGTGTTTTGGAGTTTCGGCTTCAGGGAAACCTAGGTGCGAGACCTCCTGTTGTTACACATCCCGAAATCTTGATGGAGGAAACCCTGAAATAGTGGAGCATGTTTAGAGGTTGGTGTTTTGGAGTTTTGGCTCCCGGGAAACCCATGTGCAAGACCTCCTGTCGTCACACATCCTGAAATCCCAATGGAGGAAACCCCAAAATAGTGGAGCATGTTTAGAGTTTGGTGTTTTGGAGTTTCGACTCCCGGGAAACCTGGTTGTGAGATCTCTTGTCGTCGCACATCCTAAAATCCTGATGGAGGAAACCCCAAAATAGTGGAGCATGTGCAAAGTTTGGTTTTTCAGAGTTTCGGTTCCCGGGAAACCCAGGTGCGAGACCTCCTGTTGTCACACATCCCAAAATTCCAATGGAGGAAACCCCAAAATAGTGGAGCAGGATTAGATTTTGGTGTTTTGGGTTTCGACCCTTCAAAAGTCAAGAGAGAAAGGGATTGAATGCATCGTGATTTCCTGAATCGCGAAAGAGAGAAGTACCTGTCTGGTAAGGCCTATGGTCATGACCCATGATCACATGGGTAAGGATAAGGGATGGTAGGAACTGCATCAGCCCCCATAGGAATTTGGGGATTTCTGTTCCTCGGTGAAAAGAAGGAAAAAGACCCCATAGGAATTTGGGGATTTCTGTTCCTCGGTGAAAAGAAGGAAAAAGACAAAAAAATTTAGTTCCCATAGTGGGTGTGTTACAGGCTCCATGTCTGGGAAGGTCTCACTTTCCGGCATTTCCCATGCGATGAAAGTGACTAGTATGAGAAGCTAGCTGAAGTGGAACTCGTGTCCTTGATCCTATGCTTCCTTGCAGTCAAGTTCCAACTGGTTTACCAGGTGCTACACCCAATTCATATGAATTCGTTCTCCGCACTTCCCTGCGAGGTCGACTATGAACCTCGTGACTTGGGTGGGTCGATTCTTTCACACCAAATTTCCTACGATCAATTTCCAGGTGAGGTGCACTATGCTTCTTTGGATAGAATCTACCTTGTATCCTCACATTCCCTTCTTGAAATCATCGTAAGTGTCCTTAATATTATGTGCAAGAGAATGATCCATGGTTTTTCCCAGATAAAATCTTGTGGGTCAGGGCCTTGCATGCTTAACCCTGTGATCCAATTGATCAATGTCAGATTCACTGTGATCTGACAGTTTAACCATAAGTATATACCATGGTAACAAGACAACAATAGTTTGATGGATGCATTCACTTCTTGATGCCTTCCAAAGTGCAGTATCTTCATGACATTGAGCAGTGTGGATTGTGCGAGGTTATGGGTCCATGACTGAGGAATTATCTTTGAATTATTTCCTTTTTTTCTGGTTAGATACTTATCCGTGGTGAGCATGCAATAAAACTTTCTATCACTGAGGTTGAAGTCACTAAACTTCAATGATGTGTTCTTATCCTGGTCTATGTGCACTGTGCGTAATGCTTTCAGGAGGTATGCAGTGACCAAAGTGTACTCAAATTCTCTGGGCACACTGTCTCGATTGATTGCGCCGCTCAGGTGTGGTAGAAAGGTAGGTAAAATACTCGAGATCAGCTTGGCATTCGTAAGATCATCCCTATGCATAGTTCACTTTTCATCCACTTTCCAGGATGGACTGTCTCGAGTAGTGAACATAGAGGCTGGCAATCCTCTCATCAAAGATGCTTGTACACCTGTAGACACTCCTCTCTCTGACATGACTCTTTCAATCATTAATTCAAGGATAAATTTTGTTACTGATTATTCAACTGCGGTGATCTCGTCAGACATACATGCTCGGGATTAAAATTATCGGGGTCACAATGATCTTAGATACAACACTAGAACAAACAACAATAGTGCAATGATCACTGTATACGATTCACTTAGTTAGCGAGATTCAAATTCTCAGTTAGCAAAAGTGTTCTTCGTGCATAGTGCGACGGGATAAGTAGACAACTTCACAATGGTTTGCTTGCAATGGTTATGAGCCTCCATTAACTCTTGCTCGATCCGTTATGGCATGGTCTAACTGTCTTATGACAAACCTTTATTGCCTTTCTACCTATTTGGATCATCGATCAAATGATTATATTATCCCCAATAGCTATATTTCTTTGCCATGGCGAAGTGCCATGTGTCACTTTTTTGATATCCTGGTGAAGCTCCAATTCTACAAATTTTCTATCTGTGAAGTTCCCTATGGAATATTCTGTAACTTTTCAATATTATCCCTCTTTTTACTTAGCTTTCTAGACTTATTTCTAGTGAGCTTCATCTCAGTATGTCTTTTTCCATTCGGATTCTTATCTTCTTTTAACATAGTCACTATGCATTGTTGAGGTTCTTTCCTAGGATTCAAGGGTAATACCTCTTCTTTATCTAGAGTAAGTACTTCAGTCTTTTGTGGGTCTTCTAGTGTTCTTTCAGCTTCAACATCAGTGTATTTAGTGTCAAATAGATTTGATATGTTCGCTTGTTCTTCAATCAAGTATATGATCCTTCTAGTCATGAAATATTTTAACTCTTGTTTCTTCTACACCAAGACTTCTTCTTATTTATTTCATTTGGCCTTATCTCTATCAATCCAAGGTTTTCCTATTACCATGGTAAATGGGGAGTTGTCCTCAATAAATTGAATAATCTCAAAATCTTCCACTGTCGAAGTTCCATTGATGGTCATAGGTATCTGAGTGAGCCTTCCACACAGGTTTACCAATTTTCCTCTGAATAACCATAGTCCTCCTAATGAAGGGATCATAGCAGGCCTTCCTATAGCTTCCCAAGTTCTCTTTGTCATGACATTCACCTGTGTTTCCTCATATAGAACACATTCAATGTCGAAGTCTCCTATTCTTGATTCAAGGCGTTCCTTGTCTTTAAAGATCTTTGATAATCTAATATGTCGGTGGTCATTCAAGGTTTCTCTCATTTGTAGCAATATTTTCTCCGATTCTTTCAGGGGTTTTGTTATAGCCTTTGGAGCTTCCTTAGGGTTTTCTTGATTTAGATTCATTCCTTCAAGCTTATCAATCATTCTAGGGCAATCCAACACTTCATGGTCCACATCTTTGCAACAAAGACAACTAGGTCTTCTCCCAGGGCATTCTTTAGAAAGATGTCCTGGTTTTATGTAACTGTAATAGAGGGTTAATCCTCTCTTTCTTTTAAATGGTCCCTAGCCTCTTCTATACTGAGCAATAGGATCATATGATCTAACCTGCAATAAATTATTTATGTAATCCTCCATCCATTCGTTAGTCCAAGCATTATTTCTATGCATAGGTATAACATATCTTTCACTATTCCTATCAAATCTATTAATATCAAATCTTCTTTCATCTATCAATAACCTAGTTTTCAAACTAGGACAAACTCTATTAAACATACCTAGATCCATACTCTAGAAACAAAAATTTCCACTTATCATACTTCTACAGAGAACAAAGCTTTCAGATCTAATTTTTTTTTACTATCTTTACCTTTATCAGAGCACAGAGCTTAGAGATCTTACCTCTTTTAATCATAAATTCTCACATTTACCTTTCTTAGGGCACAAAGCTTTTGGATCTTACCTCTTTTCTTCAGATCCGATCTCCTTTCTTCAGCATAGAGATTTATAAATCAAGTAGAATACTACACGCTAGGGCACAAATATACACAAAGTGATTCCACAATTTTATGATGAATATTTTCACAGAGCTTATTATTTCTCAGTTCCCAGCAATCACAGTTTCAGGTCCCGACATTAGAACCATTTTTTGGCACAGTGGAAAACCCAGGGTTCAACACTACAAAAGTGCACCAACAAATCCCTAACTATCGGCCCTTTCAGAAACACCTGTGAAGCAGATGAAGTCTCACCCGAGGTAGAGGTAGGGGTGGTGGCAAGACTCAGGTGTCTGCAACCTTAGCTAGGATACATATCTATGATTATAACACTTAATACAACTCATAGCATATAAATGGATTAGAATGAGCATTCAAGCACTAAGCATGACTATCTTGATCAGATCTAATATTCTCACATATCATAAGCACAAAGAAGAAGTAGATCTATCTAAACATATAAAATCACTTAGCAAATAACATGTGAATACATAAAAAAAAAGCACATAACACAGTGTTTATGTGGTTCACCCCCACCCTGGGGCTACATCCACCAACTCTTCTTCTTTATTGTCTTCAGTCAATTGGTTACAAGAAAAAAGACTTAAAAACCCTTACTCCGCATAGGACAATAGAGCTGCGTAGCTCGCTAGATCCTTCTTCCTTGCATTACAACACAAATCCCTCTACAGTCTCACACAAGGACTTGCACTCAACTCTACAAGTCTTACACATAATGCACAAAGCCCTTACAATCCATACTACCACTTGGCCATTCATTTAGAACTTAGCAAATCGAGCTCTTCCTACCTCGACTAGACATCTATTTATACTTTACAAAATAGGCCTAAACATGGGTAAAACCCATGGGATGACATCCCAATCCCTTTACATTATCCAAAAACCCAAAAGGGACCCAAAAGTGGGTCGAGATCCCATGATCTTAGATTCATCTTGTGTTCCTCCTTCGACATGCTTTACAAGTCCCAAAATAGGTCAACATGACCAAGAAACTTCCAAAACTTGGTCAAGGGCCAACATGGACCTACTGTTCAAGCAAGGTTCAAACCCTGCGAACCTACCTCCTACGAGGTTCCATTCTATGAAGTCTTCCATCTGGTTTCCTTAACTTCTTAAAGATTTTACAACTTAGCCTTCTTTTTATTGAGCTTCCTTCCCTTCTTTCATGTTATCTGAATCTCTTTAATTGTTTCTGGAGTCCTCTTTATATTTTTGTTCTTATCTTCCCCTAGCATAGTGGCTTCGCACTATTGAGGTACCCTTAAAGTTTTTGAAGTTAATATTCCTTTTATTAACACTTTCTGAGTGGGAACACTTATCTCTTGGATATATAGGTCCTTCAATCCTCCTTGCATTCCTTAAGCCTTGATAGCTAGTTATTTTTCTTTTTGTCCCTCCTGCGTTGTTACTTTTCTTAGTTGCTTCAACTTATCCTTTTGTTCTTCTCTTAGTTGGTCTATTTTCCTAGCTACGAGATCCCTTAATTCTTTATTTTTATTTTTTGTATCTTCTTCCTCTTCTTTCCTTCTGATCTGATCCTTCTCAATCCATGTCTAACCTAACAAAAGTGGGAAAGGGGTGTTTTCCTCAACAAATCTAATGACTTCAAATTCTTCTTCAGTTGATGTTCCATGAAGAATAATAGGTACATTAGTTACTCTTCCACATAAAGTTATCATCTTTCCCTTAAACAAGCCTATCCTTCCTAAAGAAGGTACCACAATAGGCTTTCCCAAAAATTCCCAAATTTCTTCTGTCATAATATTCACTTGTGTTTCTTCATCCAAGACTATATAGTTTATGTCGAAGTATTTTATTCTTGCACTTGTGCGTTGTTTTGCTTTCAATATTTCTGGTAAACTAACATCTTTATGAACATCCATCGTTTCTTCCAAATGTAATAACATAGTATGAACTTCTTCTAACCTTTTCTCTTTATGAATTTCTAACATCCCTATTGAGCTCCAGTTTTGTCATATTTTCTTCCATACAAATACACTTATCATTACACCTTCTCCCTGGATTTTGTCACTATTATATCCCTAATTACACCATAAACCTCCATTATCTCTTGTTATTCATCCTATGTGGTTAATATATAATTTTTCATATTTTTGGTGATTAAAAAGATGATTATACACTAGTTTTGTCAATGATGGTTTAATCCTATGTTTCTATGTCCAAGAAACATGTTATGTATTGTTCAGGTTCTGGTATATGAACTATCCATGTTTTGGTACCTGTATTGTTCTTGTTCTAGTAACCACATTGCAGGTCATCCGATACTCTAAGTCATCCGGTACCAGAAGGTTCTACAATCAACAGGTACCTGCACAATCATCCGATACCCACACTCCATGTCATCCAGTACTCTACAGTGATCCGATACTACCTCTGTGCTTCATATAGTACCAGCTTACCACCTCCTTCAGTACCATATTTTCACCTCTTCCGATACCACCTCCATCTAGTACCATCTCTATGCTTCATCCGGTACCAACTCTTCACCTCTTCCGGTACCACCTCTCCACCTCTTCTGGTACCAGATTGCACCTATTCTGGTACTAGCTCCATCAGGTAATGCCATCGCGTTGGACCGGTACCCATAGTCGTGATTGTGTTCATCCGATACTAAACCACTGCCTACAAGATTCTGTTACTAACTGTTCTAATCTGGTACCAACTGTGTTAATTCGGTACTAGACATAATTCAGAATTTTTGAATGTTTGGAGAAGACAATCAGGCACATGGGTTTTGTCCAAAACAATTTTTTCAATTGGAAACTTGTGTCGGAATTCACCCAGACCGCATGTGTGTACCTCCATCTCAGGGGGAATGATTCTGCCAAAATTAGTAAAAATCTCAAACTACCAACTTGCACCTTGATTTTTGTGCACATGGTATAAGATCTAAAAATTATAATATATGTGTTTTGTCTAGAATATGGAAAATTGAGTAAATCGTGGGCACTTTTTTAAAATCATATTTTATTTGGAGGATATGTGTGGAGCCCTAACTTGAATCTACCCAAATTAAAATAAACCCAGATTTTTGAGGATTTTATCTAAAATTGTAAATTTGAAATCTAAGCATTGGGATTTGGTCCCATACACTCAATGATTTTTCATGTATAAATTAATCCTCATAGGGATGTGATAAAGAGCCATTAGTTTCATGGAAGATTTTGTAAATGAAAGATTTAGTCTTGTGAGAAATCCTTAAGGAGTTGTTAGCCATGTAAAAATAGAGTTTTTGATCTCAATGAAGAATTGACTGTTGTTGATTTATTGTGCATTGTTATAGCTTGATATGATTGCCTTCAAGAAGGGTTAAATAGTGTGAAAAGGGCCCCTTATTCTGGTAACATCCTGCTTCTTTCTTTTTGAGTTTATAGATTAGATTCTAAGTGTGTTTTTTCAATCCATATGTTTCATTTGCAATTCATATTCAGATCAATTGTTATTTTCATTTAATGATTTAAATATAGTCTCTTGCATTTGATTGGTGATAAACTCAGAGTTCATTGTTCCTTTGATTGTACACATAACTTTTATATTTCTTCGACCATACTTTGCATCGCTTGTTTATTTCAATTTCCAATCTCAAACCTCTATTCTAGGATAATGTATTCACATTTTATTATGTCTTGGATTGTTGCCTACAAGTTGTCTTCATTAACTCATTTCCAACGCTGTTAAGAAGAGATTATACATAGTTAAGAGAAGAGGATTCATTTATATGCGTCAAGTGTTATGCATTGCTTCTATTCATTCATAAAAATCCTAAAACAGATTTCTTCTCTTGCAATCCCCATTTGGCTCTTATATAAGATCATTGCTCCTTAATCGAAATGAATTGTATGCTTGACTAATCATAAATACAGTTCACTTCCATTCCATATGCACTCACCCATTAATAAAATACTTAACTTATGAAAATCATGGTGTCCAACCAGATTTGAATTCATATGAGATCGATTGCAGAGCTAATTCAACTTACTTCATTATTTTTTGTGTAGTTTCATCTTCTTAAAATAATCATTTAAATACATGGGGGATAAAATACTATTCATTTCATTTCAACTTTATCTCTTTATCATGGTTTTCTATTTTTAAAAGAGTTGATGGTTTTAAAGGATATTATTATTTACACAGTCCCTTTAAGAGAAGAACACAAATAAGCATAATTTCCTCATTCATTGTGCGCTTAACTAAGTGCTTGTCATAAGGTATATATTCACTATTTTTATTCTCCATTATCTTTCAATTTTTATTTCTTTACATTTGGTGTACTCACTTAAGGAACAATCTCTGAATTTAAAGCTTGATTTCATTTATTGTCTTGATTTCCTTTTTAATTTTGCTTGGTTTTGCATTGTTTTTCTTTTTCTTTGAATTAATTCTTTCATAGTTCAAATATCCTTCTATTTCCCACACTTGGTTTTATTTCCCATACCTTTGGATTCCTTGCACTTTACTTTCACACATTTTCAAACACCAATAGATAGATTAAAGGTCTAACTCGTGAGATATGGCCTTCCCGCATTGGAATTCTTCCTAAGGTGTTAGTTTCTATCATGAATTTCATTTATTTTTGCTTGTTTATTTTATTACATTTAAGTGTGGATCCACTATAGGAAATAATTATTGAAGGAAAGAAGACTTGATTAATATACTCACGATTAATCACAAGAACATCACGCCGACTTCCTGAAAGACTATGGTCTAAGACTTTATAAAACTAAGTCTTCATATGTCCCAGTTATGAATCCTTAGTGTTAATTTGTTGCAGTGTGGGTTTGAAGATTGTTTTGTCGGATTTATATTAGGATATACTAGGATCTAATCATGCATTTCCTGTGCCTACACCTCAAAGCTTATGAGACCTGGTTGATAATTAAATGTGGGAATTAATAGTGCATATATTTATCCCAACATTTTGGTGTCGTTTCTGGGGAGGTGCTAAAGGGATTAGAGCATAGGTACATTTATTTTGTTTCTCCAAGGCCTTGAGTGTTCCTTTCATGCAAGTGTGTTTCTTTCCATACATGTGTGTTTCTTTTCATGCAAGTGTGGTGTGTTTTTAAGGAGGACTGAAGGGTGAAGAGAAGATGGTAAGAGGTGAGGGAAGAGCCCACACATCCACTTTAGTGGGGTTTCTCCAAAGTTAGGTTGTCCTCTTCCTTTTAGTAGTTAGAATTTTTGTTTTATNTCTTTTAGTTTGCTTCTTTTTATTTCTTTAGGATTTTTAAATGTTTTGGGGCACTGTAAGAACCCCCCCCCCCCTCTCTAAACTAATCGATGTGTGAGACAAGACCCATCAACCAACAATAAAAATTCAAATATGATCAAGAGTTTAATAGAACTCTCTCAAATCCTAGCAGCAGTTGGTATCTCAATCTCAGCCTCTCAAGAAGAACAAATATTGCCATCAGCCAAGAATTTAAATGTCACTCCACATCCACAAGTGGATATAGAAGTCTCCTTTGATTCCTTTTGCCAATCTATCAATGATACCGAGGAATCATGGACCACATTCGATGGAGAGCCACCATTAGAAACTGAGATCGAGGAGTTTTTGATATGCCTTTCTGAAGATCCTCCATGTACTGACGAGACTAATTATTCTAAAGAAGATGATCTTATTGGCATGACAGAGGGAGACTTGTAGAGTGTTCTAAATGAGAAAGTGAACTACGAACATCATGACTGTATTGAACATTGGTTCTAGATGACAACCAGATTGAACCACCACTCTCTTCTTCAACAACTATTCACATCATCATCAAAGAAGTTGGTTCTTCATACTCTGGT